>OX422212.1:172255228-172521536 GCA_949130495.1 Sambucus nigra | reverse complement strand
ATAGAGAGTGATTCTAAAGTTCTTATAGACATTCTACAAGGAAAGGCCCAAATTCCTTGGAAAATATATTGTTCTATTAATATCATAAAATATCTTTTAAAGGATATTGAGTACTCTCTTCAGTATTCTCATAGGGAAGAAAATCAAGTGGCTAATTTTTTGGCTAAAAGAGGTAGTATCAATGAAGAAGTAGTTTTCTCCCATTCAATAGGGGAGTTTCCAAAACAATTGAAGGGGATGATTAAAGTGGATTCACGGGGTCTTCCAAATTTTAAGTATGCCTAAGTGTAAATGGGGCTTTATATCCTCAGTGTCAGGATCCAAGCTAGCTTTAATTTGTTCAATTTGTCCTTATATTCTTGTAAGGGCTCTCTATTATAAAGAGCCTAATTTATGTTTAAGTCAGGTTAGTAGTATTCAAGAGGATAC
The DNA here is from genome assembly GCA_949130495.1 of Sambucus nigra. Classification (NCBI taxonomy): domain Eukaryota; kingdom Viridiplantae; phylum Streptophyta; class Magnoliopsida; order Dipsacales; family Adoxaceae; genus Sambucus; species Sambucus nigra. Next base: position 172,521,107 of record OX422212.1, on the reverse strand, counting down.
GTCATGTAAGCTATCTAGTAGAGGCATGTTCAACTGATTACGCCACCTGGAGAGGCTATTTCTCTATTCATTAATAAAACTTGTGGGGGTACCGTCCCTTTCCCCCCCCCCCCCCCCCCCCCCCCAAAAAAAAATATATTTGAATACTTATTTCATATTATTACTCTATAGTTGTTAGTTGAGATAGAATACGAGCATTATTGAGACATTAGGTAAGGAAGCGAGACCTTTCGCAATGCAGGGGAAATGATCTTGAACTTCGATAACAAATCATAATCGAGGCGAGTTTTCATTCATATTGATAATGTTTATACCTGTACATATGAGGCAATATAGCCAAAAAAAGTGATAGCCTTGGAGGGTAAGACTTTAAATTCCCCTACACCATGTTATATAATAAAAATCTACATCATGTTATCTATTGGATATCCAAAACATGTAAACATGGGATGTAAGGCTTTAGATACACCTAAAGCGTAAAAATATTAAATTAATGAAATGAAAACTAGATGGGGTGTGTGCGTTATACATTCATTAAGCATTAGCTTATATGTTGATGATGCTAAGATTTAGCACCACCGAATAAGTGATAGTGAGCTCAAGCAGTAGCAGCCATGGCAGCCATAGAGATGTATAAGTGTATAAGTATGTAGAAGGGGATGAGTATAAGAGGAACTAAGACAATGATGTATAGTGGTTTAGCCAATATGGCCTACATCCACTGTGAGTGTGTGATCCACTAAGTATGGGCACTAATGGCCTTGGATACAATGCACAACCCTCTCTCTCTCTCTCTACTGTGTGTACAAGCAGAGTTTTAGCTAGGTCTACAGTTAATGGATCCATCCCCTGTAGGGTTGTAGGTGACAAGTATATATAGGTCTTGGGGGGTGTAGTGTACCCCCCAAGTATGCATGGTGCATGTGAATCATGATCTAGCCAGTCCCCTGTGGACACCTGTAGATGCCAAATGATGACATAATATTCCCTCACGTGAGGGTGTGATTTTGTTATAACGGTTTCCCCTATGCCATGTCAGCCTCACGCGCACTGTTCCACGCGTCTCCCAAACCACGCGCTGCGATGATGTCACCCTCGGCCTATGGGCTGAGGCCGAGGGCAAAGTTCCCTCCGGTAGTGAGTCTGATCCAATTCTGGCCTCGTACTGTCGGCCCCTCGTAGGGTCGTCTGGAGAGTGGTGAAGGGTCGGCCCCTCGTAGGGTGGGCTGGAGTCTGGCGAAGGGTCGGTCCCTCTGAGGGGTCGTATGGAGACCATTGGAGGGGTCGGCCCCTCATAGGGTTGTTTGGAGCCTGATGAAGGGTCGGCTCCTCTGAGGGGTCGTCTTGAGCCTGATGAAGGGCCGGCCCCTGAGGGGTCGTCCGTTTGGAGGTAATCCTCAGCCAGGCCGAGGATATAAACGGGTATATCAATCACCCCCAAGCCCTTAGCCATATGTGCTATTGAGATGGCTGAGGGATAGTGTTTTAAATGAGATGCATGTATGATCAGTTAGGTGAGTGACACCTGGGCAGACACTCATTGCTATTCCAGTTTCCAAGGCATGGCGGCTGCACACTTTGCTTGGGGCCTTGCACCCTAATGATGCCTTCCTCGTGGGCTGTGTCCTGCCTTGGTCAATGGGCCCACTCATTACTAAGGTATTTAAGATATTTTTGAACTCTCTCTCTCTTCTTCTTCTTCTTCGTGCCCAAGACTTCTCTCTCTAGCCTTTTACCAGTTTTCGTCGCCATTTCTGCAACCTTTAATCCTTCAAGCTTAGCGACTTGGGCAGTTCTTACTCTCTCTTTATCAGGTAATCCTTCAGCGCTCTCTTTTTCCTTCATTTCTGTTTGCTTTTTAGGCTCGTAGGGCTGCATTTTCTTTGAGTTGTCCCATAGCTTTTTCCGGTGTCTTCTCCGGCAACTGTTTCTCGAATGTTCTTGAGTGTTCTTGAGTGAAAACCATCAATTCCCTTTTTAATTAAAAAGTCTAATTTGGTCAACTACAAACTTATTTATAGTTAAGTTCCCCAAATTTCTCCAAGTGTAGGGTCTTCCCTTTTAATGCTTAGGAAGCTTTATAGTTTAGCGTCTGAATTCCCATCCTTGAGAGAGAAGCTCTTTGCAGAGATCAGACGAGTAGAGGAAGAGGAAGAGAGGAGACGAGGGGACTTCCCTAATTGGGTAGGACCCATCTTTCCCATTCCTCTTGCCACAATAAAACCATTTGAACCATCTGAGTCTTATGGGTCGTCCCATCGTCCAGCCGAGTGTCATTCAAGTGAGATGGACGAGAGAGCGTCATCGCCAACTGGTGCTGGACCTTCCGATAGGAGAGAGACATCTGACCTAAGCCCAGGCCGAGAGGCCGAGGGTATGGTCTCCTCCGAGGCTGTCCCTGTGACAACCCTATCTCCCCATGCCTTTCAGATGGCCTTCCCCCAGGGGCCTCTGAAAGAAGATGAGGCCGAGGGAGAGAGGACTGAGGACGAGGGTGACGATACAGATGACGAGATTGATACCTCCCACGCTTCGTCCTATATCTCCTCTGTTAGGGATCGCGACCTCTTGATATGGAGGCATGCCTATGGAGTGCCCCTCATCGTAACTATGAGGGTTCCCTCTTAGTCTGAGAGGGTTGTTGATTGTGAAGAGGGAGAGGTAGTAGTCTACGAACAAATGTTCAAGGTTGGAGTCAGATTCCCTCTACATCCTGCCATCGTAGATATCCTGTCTGCCCTTGGTGTTGCCCCCTCTCAACTTCCTCCCAACTCTTGGAGGACGATCCTGGGCTACATCTCCTTGTGGAAGAATGCTTTCACCGATGAGCCCTCGGCCGACCTATTCTTGGGCTGCTACAATATCACCTTCTCGTCCAAACAGCCTGGATACTATCATCTGGGAGAGAGGAGGTCTGATAAGAAACTCCTCCATGTGACACAAACTTCCAACCACGATTGGAAAAAGAGATTCTTCTATATCTATGGGGAGTGGGAGTCCACCGCCGATGGTCCGAGGGTTCCCAGAAGATGGTCTAACCCTTCCATGAAGGCCAGGTCAGACCCTGGACTTAGTCTGGAGGAGAAGGACATCATTGACTATCTGAGAGGACGAGGGAGAGAGGGTGAACTTCCAAAATTTGAAAACCTGATGACCCCCCGGTTCCTCAAAGAAACTGGTCTGAGGGTCGGCCCTCTGACTGAACTATGTGAGTTATACTGAACATTTCCCATTCTTTACTTATTTTTGAAGTGTTTCCTATTTTTCTTTGCATTTTTCTGACGTGTCGTCCTCTTATCAGGTCGCCCCACAGGTATATCAGACCAACTTTGGGAAATGACTGCTCCGAGCCTGTTATCTGGTCTGAGCAAGAAGAAAGGGAAGGAGCCTTAGCAGGCTCCGAGGAAGACGAGGGCCGCTGGGCCGACAGTGGTGGAGCTGACCGCCATAAAAGAAAGGAGCCTGAGGCCCCTGTTGACCCTCGGCCAGATGCTCGGACGAGGGCCAGGGTCGAAGCCTTTGAGGGGACGACCTCTTCATCCAGCATTGGGGCCTTCTGGTCTCAAAACCTGGCACATCTGAGGGTCGATCCCTCATCGCTCATAGCAAACTTGAGGGCAGCCAAGGCCTCAATGTTCTCTGCACCCTCAGCCTCTGACTATGAGTTCCTGTCGAAGATGCCTCCTGCCAAAGTGTACGACTATGGTCTGCATGCCCTTGCATAGGTAATGGTCTTGACCCACTTATTTTAATTTCATTCTTTCACCAACTGTTTCCTCGGCCTCTTGACATGTGTTTATTTTTCTTGTGTAGTCTGTGTGTGCCTTTACCTCGGCAACAAAATGGATGGCTGAGAACCAAGCAAAGTTCCATGAAGCCGAGACGGCTATCCAACATGAGGCAGATCTTCAGTCGGAGCTTGACACTACAAGGGCCGAGTTAGAAAGTACCAGGACTGAGCATGCAAGGATCCTGGACGAGCTGACAAGGCAGCACGACGAGGACATTAAGGCCAGGGACTTGCTTCTCCAGGAAAAGGACGAGTCCTTGACCAACATGGAGGCCAAGTACAAGATTGATCTTGAAACAGCCACCAAAAAAGCCGAGGCTGATGCTGTTGAGGCTTATAAGATTTCTGACGAGTTTCAAGGCTTCGGCCTCGAATACTTGGAGAGAGGAATCAGGACTGCCTGCCGGTGGGTCGTCCTCAAGTTTGGTGACATCGTCTCCTCGGTCCACCCTTCGCTTGAAGCAGTCCAACTGGATGACCCTATGATTGCCGAGGCTCTGACTTATGTAGAATCTCAAGTGAAAGTTGAGGGGATCGTCACATCTGAGGGTCAGCCGGCCATGGTCATTGAGGAAACCCCTTTGGTGGATGTTGAGGCTCTGCCCTCCGATATTTTCCCATAGGGTGGCTGTCTGTAGCCCATACCCTCTTAGTGTAATCAACATTTATGTACTTTTACTTGCAGAACACTTTTAACATTTTGTATAACTGGCATTTCGTTAATACTATCGTCTTCTTTACTGTCTTCCATATTTGCTTCTTGTATGGTTTTCTGTCTTTGTTAATGCCACTAACCTCTCCCCCGTCTTTCTTGAGGGTGAACAAGGGGTGATCCCCTGCATTGGCCCTCATTATAGCCGAGGAGTCAAATTACCAAACTGGTTTTTAATGAAGTTTTCCCTTGTCTTTCTTGAGGACAGTGGTGGGGTCGTCCCCTCCACTGGACCTAATTATAGTCGAGGGATCAGGTTACCAAATTAATGGTTTTTAACAGTCTTCCCTTGTCTTTCTTGAGGACAGTGGTGGGTTCGTCCCCTCCAATGGTCCCCATTATAGCCGAGGGATCAACTTACCAATTTAATGGTTTTTAACAGTCCTCCCTCGTCTTTCTTGAGGACAGTGATGGGGTCGTCCCCTCCACTGGTCCCCATTATAGCCGAGGGATCAACTTACCAATTTAATGGTTTTTAACGAAGTCTTCCCTCGTCTTTCTTGAGGATAGTGGTGGGGTCGTCCCCTCCACTAGTCCTCATTATAGCCGAGGGATCAACTTACCAATTTAATGGTTTTTAAGTCTTCCCTCGTCTTTCTTGAGGACAGTGGTGGGGTCTTCCCCTCCACTGGTCCCCATTATAGCCGAGGGATCAACTTACTAATTTAATGGTTTTTAACGAAGTCTTCCCTCGTCTTTCTTGAGGACAGTGATGGGGTCGTCCCCTCCACTGGTCCTCATTATAGCCGAGGGATCAACTTACCAATTTAATGGTTTTTAAGTCATCCCTCGTCTTTCTTGAGGACAATGGTGGGGTCGTCCCCTCCACTGGTCCCCATTATAGGCGAGGGATCAACTTACCAATTTAATGGTTTTTAACAAAGTCTTCCCTCATCTTTCTTGAGGACAGTGGTGGGGTCTTCCCCTCCACTGGTCCCCATTATAGCCGAGGGATCAACTTACCAATTTAATGGTTTTTAACGAAGTCTTCCTTCATCTTTCTTGAGGACAGTGGTGGGTTCGTCCCCTCCACTGGTCCTCATAATAGCCGAGGGATCAACTTACCAATTTAATGGTTTTTAAGTCTTCCCTCGTCTTTCTTGAGGACAGTGGTGGGGTCGTCCCCTCCACTGGTCCCCATTATAGCCGAGGGATCAACTTACCAATTTAATGGGTTTTAACAGTCTTCCCTCGTCTTTCTTGAGGACAGTGGTGGGGTCTTCCCCTCCACTGGTCCCCATTATAGCCGAGGGATCAACTTACCAATTTAATGGTTTTCAACAAAGTCTTCCCTCGTCTTTCTTGAGGTCAGTTGTGGGGTCGTCCCCTCCACTGGTCCCTATTATAGCCGAGGGATCAACTTGCCAATTTAATGGTTTTTAAGTCTTCCCTCGTCTTTCTTGAGGACAGTGGTGGGGTTGTCCCCTCCACTGGCCCTCATTATAGCCGAGGGTGGTTCTCTGTAGATGTTTCTATGCGTGCTAGAACTGATAACCACAGGATGAGGGGAAACACTGATATTTCTCATTAATTTTCAAAGTGTTCTGTTGGGGCAACTCTTATTACAATTATGGTCTATCAAGACCTTACAACACTACTGATAGTATTTCTTCAAATGATCTGCATTCCAGGGGTTGGAAAAAGGTTCCCCCTCTAGGTTTTCTAGTCTGTAGGTCCCAGGGACGACTTCATCGATGACCCTATATGGGCCATGCCAATTAGGATGAAGCTTGTTGGGCTTTTGCCAAGTCTTCTTGAGGACCAAGTCCCCCACTGCGATAGGCCTCTGTTTCACCCTCTGATTGTAGAACCTTGCGGTCCTCTGCTGGTAGGCGGCCTGCCTTATCTCAGTGTCCTCCCTTCTTTCCTCAATCAGTTCCAAGTCGATTCTCCTCTCCTCCGCATTTTTCTGGGGGTCATACACCTGGACTCTATGCGTAGTGAACTCAATCTCGGTGGGGATGACGACTTCTGATCCATAAGCTAGCATGAATGGGGTCTCTCCGGTAGAGGTCCTCACTGTCGTCCTGTATGCCCATAGCACGGCATATAACTCCTCGACCCATCTTCCTTTTGCCTCCTCAAGCCTCTTCTTGATTCCATCTAGGATTGTCCTGGTTGTAACTTCTGTTTGCCCATTGGCCTGAGGTCAGCCAGGGGTGGAGAAAAATTGTTTAATACTCACCCTTTCACAGTACTTCTGTAGAGAGGCATTCTTGAACTGAGTCCCGTTATCCGATATGAGGGTGTTGGGGAGACCATATCTGCATATAATATTTTTCCAGATGAACTGGAAGGTCTTCTACTCTGTGATAGTCACCATCGGCTCCGCTTCCACCCATTTTGAAAAATAGTCAATGGCTACGATGAGGAATCGATAGTTATTGATGGCCCTAGGAAAGGGTCCTACTAGGTCGATCCCCCACACTGCAAATGGCCATGGGGATGTAATGGAAGTAAGAGGCTGATGGGGCTGGTGAGGGATGGTGGAAAATCTTTGACATTTGTCGCACTTTTTTACGTATGCCGCTGCGTCTTTCCCCAAGGTCGGCCACCAGTACCCCTGGGTGATCACCCTCTTCGCTAAGGATCTGCCCCCGATGTGGCTTGAGCACGATCCTTCGTGCACATCTTGCAAAATGGAAGGGACTTCTAAGGGATGCACACACCTAAGTAAGGGGAGCAAAAACCCCTTTTTGTACAAGGTGTCTCCGATGACAGTGAATCTTGCAGCCCTGTACCTCAGCTTCTTCCTTTCTTGCCTTGCTTCTGGCATCTCACCCTCTTTAATGTATCTGATCAGGGGGTCCATCCACGAAGCTTCTTGAGAAACATTTAGGCAATTGCTAAGTGTTCCCTCAGCGTCCTCAATAGTTGGCCGAAGCAAAATTTCTACTGGGACCGTCCTCCTGATGTCTGTTCTTGTTGCCGAGGCCAACCTAGCAAGGGCATCAGCACGGCCATTGTCGAGCCTAGGTACCCTCCTTAATATCACTTCTCTGAAGCCCTTCAGTAATGACCTCACCTTCTCAAGGTACCTAGCCATCCTCTCGTCCTTAGCCTCGTAGGCTCCTAGTATCTGATTCACTACTAGCCTAGAATCACTATGGACCAAAATCTGGCCGACACTAAGAGACTTGGCCAAGGAGAGGCCTGCTACTAAGGCCTCATATTCAGCCTCATTGTTGGAGGCTTTGAAGTTGAACCTCGGGGCGTATTCAACGTCTGTGCCATCGGGTGCTGATAGTATCAGTCCAGCTCCACTTCCGCTGTCATAGGAGGACCCGTCAACGAAGAGGCTCCACAGAGTCTTTCCCTCTGAAAAATTTCCCTCAGAGAGGGACCCCTGTCTAAAGATGTATCTTCCCTCTTCGTTTTCAGTCGCTTTCCTTCTAGCGGTGCTCGTCTCAGCCCTATCTGCGGGTGTGTCTTCCGTATCCGTCTTCCCGAGGGTCTCACCCTCGGCCTCATCATCTTCCCAAGTGAGCTCAGCCACGAAGTCTGATAATGCCTGCCCCTTAATGGCCGTCCTAGGCTGATACACAATGTCAAACTCCCCCAGCTCTATAGCCCAGGCCATCAACCTACCTGATTTTTCTGGCTTGTGCAGGACTTGCCTAAGAGGAGAGTCGGTGAGGATGACCATTGTATGGGACTGAAAGTACGGCTTCATCTTCCTTGAGGCATGGATCAAGGCGTAGGCCAACTTCTCCATCCTTGGGTATCTTTGCTCTACCCCCTGGAGTGCCTTGCTGTTAAAATACATAGGCTTCTGTATCCCGTCTTCGTCTCTCACAATGGCTGCACTGATGGCCGACTCTAAGACGACGAGGTTCACATAAAGTCGTTCACCCTGCACGGGCCGTGACAGCATCAAGGGAGACCCCAAGTATGACTTTAGGTCCCTGAAAGCCTCATCACACTCTTCGCTCCATTCGAAGGCCTTCCTAAGGATCTTGAAGAATGGCAAACACTTGTCTGTGGCTCTAGACACGAACCTGTTCAAGGAAGCAACTCTCCCTGTGAGTCTCTGAACGTCTTTAATGGACTTGGGGGTCTTCATTTCAACAAGGGCCTTTATCTTTTCAGGATTGGCCTCGATGCCTCTTTGGTTGACAATGAACCCCAAGAACTTCCCGGCTCTGACCCCGAAGACACACTTGGCCGGATTAAGCTTCATCTGGTATTTGTCCATCGTATTAAAGGTCCTCCCCAGGTCTGCCACATGATCCTCTGCTTTCAGACTCTTAGTAAGCATGTCGTCTACGTAGACCTCTATAGACTTCCCAATTTGGTCTTCAAACATTTTATTTACGAGGCGCTGGTACGTTGCCCCCTCATTTTTGAGGCCAAAGGGCATGACCCTGTAATAGTATGTCCCCTTATCGATGATGAAGGTTGTCCTCTCCGAGTCTTCAGGGTTCATGAAGATCTGGTTATACCCTGAATAGGCATCCATGAAGCTCATGAGCTCATGGCCTGCGGTAGCGTCTACCATCTGGTCAATGCGGGGGAGAGGGAAGCTGTCTTTGGGACAGTGCTTGTTGAGGTCTGTGAAGTCCACGCACATTCTCCACTTCCCGTTGGCCTTTGGGACAATGACTGCATTGGACAGCCATTCAGGGTAGATGACCTCTTTGATAAATTCAGCGTCTTCTAATTTTTTGACCTCGTCCCTAATGACCTCATATTTTTCCCTGGAGTAAATTCTCCTCTTCTGCTTCATCGTCTTCGCTCCCTCTACCACATTAAGCTTGTGGCACATGATTTCAGGGTCAATCCCCGGCATATCTACATGACTCCATGCGAAGACGCTTCACCTTCACCTCAACAGTTTAACGAGGTCTTCCTTGATATTGGGCTTCAGAGACTTGCCGACTTGGATGGTTTTTTCCGTGTCATCCTCATCGAGGATGATGGATTCTACCTCTTCCACGGCCTCTCCTTTCTTCAGCTTCGTCTCATCCCTGGGGTCTAGGGTATCAATATTGTAAGTGGTCGTAGCCCTCTTGAGTGTCTCCGTTTCTTCAGCGGAGTTGTAGTAACATTCTCGAGCTGTCGTTTGGTCTCCCTTAACTTCTCCCACCCCGTAAGGGGTAGGAAATTTTATCATCTGATGGACCGTAGACGGCACAGCTTCAAACCCCTTGAGAGCCACACGCCCCATTATGATGTTGTAGGCCGAAAACACCTGCTCGTCCATCACAAAGAAACTGACCTTCTTGGTGAGCCATCTTGGCCACTCGTCCCCCATCCTTACATCGGCCTCATATACCCCAAGGGGATGAACCTTTTCCCCACTGAACCTAATAAATGGATGATGGTAGGGGATGAGTCTAGCACGACTGAGACCCAAGGCTTTGAAGCATGGCCAAAACATCACATCTGCAGAGCTACCCCCATCTACCAAGATCCTCGGCACCTCGCATCCGTGCACCCTGGTAGTGATGACGAGAGGGTCATCATGTGGGGCTAAGAGGCCTTTGAAGTCCATTCTTGAAAATCCCACTATCAGTGTGTCCATATCAACCTTCTTCCTCTTTTTTGACTTGACCTCCAGGGAGGTTGCGTGTACTGTCTTCGTCACTGCCTTGGCCTCAGCCACATGGGCCTTCCTGTCGGCGACCTCAGACCCTCCTCCTGCAATACCCCCGAAGATCATTCCCACTCCGAGCGAGATCATATTAAGCCTCTTGACAGGGCCGTGGTCATCTCTCGGCGGGAGGTCAAGGTCATCCTCATCATCAGAAGGGTCGTCCCCTCTTTTTTGAGGACCTTCTCTGCATGCATCACCTCGCTTCTTTCTGGAGTCGTCCCTTCGGCCCCTCTTGAAGGCACCTTTGTCGACGTACTTTTTGAGCTTCCCTTCCTTCAGAATCTTCTCAATGTCATCTTTCATAGCAAAGCATTTATCCGTTACGTGGCCGTGGTCTTGGTGAAATTCACACCACAGGTTCTTATTCCTCTTGCCGGGGGCTGCCCTCAGCTTCTCAGGCCACTTCAGGGACCGGTCACTCTTTATCTCATTGAGAATCTGTTCACAACTGACCGTCAGAGGGGTGTACCCAGCGAACTTATCATCCGTGGACCTCTTCTTCCCCTCTTTGTTCTTCTTAGGGTATTTACTCCCACTAGCACCTCCTCTTTCGTCTTCATATTTTGCAGCCATCGCCTCTTCGGCGTTCATCACCTTTCCTACTGTCGACAGTAGTTCAGGCATCGTCCTCGGAGGGTCTTCAGCAAGCTTCCATAATAGCTTCCCCTTTTGGATCCCTCCAATCAGGGCTGTCATAGCTATGCTCTCCTCATAGTCTTCCACCTCCAGCTTCTCCTTATTGAATCTGGCAATGTAGTCCCTCAGACTCTCACTCTTCCCCTGCTTAACATAGAGCAGGTGGGTGGTCTTCTTCTGTGGCCTCACCCCAAAGCAGAAGTTATGGATGAACAGGTCTGCCAACTGCTTAAAGTTTTCAATGGAATTTTTTGGAAGAGACGTGTACCAGACATGCGCAACCCCTGTCAAGGTACCAGAGAAGGCACGACACCTCATCTCATTTGAGATAGAGTATATGTCTGTTGCTGACTGATACATCTCCACATGGTGGACGGGGTTGGTGCTCCCATCATACCTTGGGGTGACCACGGGTGGCTTGAACTTTGATGGCGTGGGGAAGTTGACTATCTTTGCCACAAAGGGTGAGCCTATGGTGTACCCCCTCTGAAGAGGGTCTCGGCTCTTCAGTATATCACCGATCTTATCCTCTAACTGCTGGATTGAGTCATTCCATGGCCTCACAGGGTCGGCCTGGCCGATGTTATCCCTGCTGCCTCTCCGAGGTGGACGGAGGGTTCTGCTGCGGCAGGCCTGCATCGGCTGTTCACTTCCCTTTGGTCATCATCTCATCCTCGGGGTTGGCCATCTGCTGCCTCCCTCCTGGATCTCGCAGCACTTCTTGGCCTGGACAACTATTCTTGCAGGTCATTTACTGGGCCTAGCCTCTCAAAGGCCGACCCCCTGCTCAGGCGATCAAAAGCAGAGCCCCTCGGGCGATCATCAGGGTTTGGTCTCCCGCACTTTCCTCTACTGTCTTGGAGAGGTCGTACAGTATTATTGGAGACCTCATAGGGTTCCCAGCACTCTATAGGGGCCTCCTCTCCCTCCGGATCGTCATACCTGTCCTCAGGGCAAGGGTTTCCTTGCCTCCCTAGGCATAGACGACGGGGGTCAGCAACATCCCTATGCCACTGAGGGGGTGGCAGGTCTTTGCGTGGTGCCTGGGGTGGTCCCCTGGCCTCGTGCTGTCCTGGAGCTGCTGCCGGAGTAATCATCTCAGGTGAAACCCCTGGTGCCCTTAGTATATTCTGGCTTAGAGTTATGAACTGCTCTTGCATCATCCGCTGGCTTGCTGCCAGAGACTTTAGGGCCGCCGCCACATCAGCCATTTCAGACTGAGGCGACGGCTGACTGGAACTGGGTCTTCCCCACTCATCAGGAGGGGGAAGTGGTGGTGGTGGCATCTCAGGTTCCATGTGCTTGAGCTATGAAAAGTTGAACTGAAGAGAATACTGGTGAGCTTGGGAACATTAGTGGGTCTCTTTCAATGGTGAAACACCTCCTCTCAGGGGGAGCGTTGGTTCACCACCAGAGTGCCCAGTGAGGTCAAGCTGTACAAAGGAAAAGATGTCTTCTCGATTCCCACAGACGGCGCCAAACTGATGATGCTAAGATTTAGCACCACCGGATAAGTGATAGTGAGCTCAAGCAGTAGCAGCCATGGCAGCCATAGAGATGTATAAGTTGAAAAACGTCGCTAATGCCGTTTAACAGAAGGTTAAACTCTATAAGCAACTCCGAATGTTTGTTGGAGAAACCCTTTTATTTTGAAAATAAAAATTATAAACAAGATGTGTTTACAAAGAAACTTATGTACGAGATTGATTAGGATTGTGTAATCAATTTTTAAAACTAAGGCAGTTTCAAAAATTCAGCACACTTAAAGAATGAGGTGAGTAGATGAAGATAATCAACATAAAGATTTTAACGTGGTAAAACCTCTCCCAATAGAGGAAACATCCACGGTGACTTCTAAGTGACAAAAACAAAAATCCACTAATAACAAAAATCAGTTACAAACAACACAACATGCAAGCACACAAATCAACCTATTCTAAGTTTAGGAATATACCCCACTTGGCTCCTTCTAACTTCTGATAGATCTGATTTGTTGATGATGTTCTCTGGTTTGCTAACTTCCTTTGCTTTAGCTTCTTTATGTCGACTCAATGATATCAGATCTTAAACACAACACTTCCAGTGTAGTAGTGTGTAAAGTGTTTGTGTAGTGAATCCTATTCACATGCATGAACTCACACACACTTAGATTTACAAACAGTCCTATACAAATTACATATAAAGTCTATATGCAGTGATTTTGTTATTTTTCTTTCTTACAAAACTAAAAACCTTTTGACCTTTAAATATAACCCAGATTCCACGGAGATCTTGCTTAAGAAATCGGTCAAGACCTTTCTCAATCTCTTTTGAAAATATTTAGGAGATTGAAAACCCTCCAAGTGCGAATCCAACTAGGTCAGATTAAGTTTTGTAAAAACATAAACTATAAAACATTTTTAAAACCAAAACATAAATGATTTTCTTAAACCAAGTTGAAAATATGCAGATCTAGTGAAAAATGTAACATTCAGAGTATAGATCTAACGTTTCTATGAAAAAGAAACTAGATCTTCACTCTAACGTTTAAGTTGTGTACAAGATCAGAAATCACGAGGTTACAGCAACAATATGAACAAACCACTCTCTCTCTCTCTCTTTCAAACACTCAGGTTGTGTTTGGCATAAGGTTTATTTGAAGGTTTGTTTCAGAGACGAAGTGTTTAGGGTTAGGGTTTGGTTTTGGCTAACTGTTTTCCTTTCTCTCTCTTCTCCCTATTCTTTTCTCTCTTCTCTCACTTCTCTCTTCTCTCTCTTATTTTTTTCTCTCTGGAAGACGAATGCCCAAAAGTTCTTTAAGGCTGAGAAGTGAAGGGTATTTATAGTGCCTGGGGAAGGTTCTGGACGTTTGAGGCAAATCAAAGGCTGAGATCAAGTCTTCAAAGGTTTGACTTGATCCAATGGTTCTAAAACAGCGGTGGTTTAAAACGATTCTAATTGGTTCAAATGGATAGCATCAGGATTAACCAAGAACGCATGCAGACCCTTGATAAGAAATGATCCAACGATCAACAATCATTCATACAACCCTCTCACATAAGAAACACAAATACATTAACCCGGAGGATGACAAGTGTTGGCTGGTTATAGGCTCTCACACGCGCGTCAAAATAATTACAAAACCTCACCCTGAAGTCTCTAGCGCTTTGAGATCGTACCCAACCAAACAATTTAGTGAAAAAAGAAGTTCCTAAAATAGTAAATTAACCCCAAAAACTTTATTATCCCATTTTATTAATAAAAACAATTATTAAAAAAAATGTTTAAAAAAAGTTTAAAAAGATTTAAAAATTATTTAAAATTCCCCAAAAATTATTAAAGCTCCAAATCAAGGGGAATTAAACACACTCAATTTTAGGCAATATGAACACATGTATGCATTTCTAATTGTGTGGTGTGTGATTCATTTTATACCATCATTGATCTTTGAAGAGGATTAGAGAGATAGGTTCTGAGGCTTTTTGGTTTCTAGGATGGACTGCAAATTTTGTCAATATTTCCAAATTAGTTGAGCACTTATACAATGTAAACTTAAGGAAGTCAAAGGTATAAGGTGCTTCAATCTCCCCCTTTGTAAATATGAGACAAAATCTCCTTTGAGTTAGCTTAAAACTCGTAGGGAACAAAAAAATAAAACCTAGTCCTATAAAAAAGATTCTATCTACCCAAATCCTAGAAAGTCAAAAATTACATAACTCAACTATTTACAAATTTTTACCCTAGAAACGGTAGACAATCAGAAGAAGAGATTCCTGCAAATATACACACTAAGATCAAGCAGTTTAGATGAAATGTGAACAAAAATGAACTTCATAAAACTCAAATTTCTCCCCCATTTTGTCTCAAATGGACAAAGGGTCAAAATTAAAGTCTTGAGAGTTTAATCAGCCCAAACCATGCCTATAGAATTTCGCAAGTACATAAATCTGTTATAGTCTAAAGGTTTAGTGAACATGTCTACAAGTTGCAGATCAGTAGGCAGGTAATGAATTTCTAATTCCTTAGTTTCAACAAGTTCACGAATAAAATGATGCCTTATTTTAATATGTTTAGTTCATGAGTGTTGAACCGGGTTTTTAGATATGTTAATGGCGCTTTGATGGTCACAATACAATTGTAATTTTTCTTCTTTAATCCCATAATCACTTAACATCTGTTTGATCCATAACAATTGAGCACAGCAACTTCCTGCTGCTATATATTCGGACTCAGCCGTAGATAAAGATGTGCAATTCTGTTTTTTACTACTCCAACCAACTAAATTATTGCCGACATAATAACAGGCACCTGATGTACTTTTACTATCATCAGTACAACCAGCCCAATCAGCATCAGTATACCCTATGATGGTGCTACAGGTATCTTTAGTGTACCTAAGTCCAAGGTTAAGAGTGCCTTTTATGTACTTTATTATACGTTTTACACTCAATAAATGGCTCTCTTTAGGGTTATTCTGATAACGAGCGCACAGACATACAACATACATTATGTCTGGTCGTGAGGCAGTTAGGTAGAGTAGGCTACCAATCATACTACGATAAAGTGTGGAATCAACTGACTTACCAGTTTCATCTTTACATAATTTAACAGTAGTACTCATAGGTGTTTTGGCGACTTTAGCATTCTCTAAGCCAAATTTCTTAACAAGGTCTAAGGCATACTTAGTTTGAGAAACAAATAGACCATCAGAATTCTGTTTCACTTGAAATCCTAAGAAAAGCTGTAGCTCCCCCATAAGGGACATGTGAAATTCCTTATGCATACTAGCAGAAAAGGATTTAACTTCAGAGTTTGAAGTTGACCCAAAAATGATATCGTCTACATAGACTTGGGCTATAATAATGTTTTTGTCAAAATGTTTGACAAATAGAGTCTGGTCATTTCCTCCTCTCTTAAAACCCTTTTCCAACAAAAAGTTGGAAAGGCGTTCATACCAAGCTCTAGGAGCTTGTTTTAAGCCATACAAAGCCTTTTTTAGACGAAAGACATGATTAGGGTATTTAGGATCAATGAACGCTTTGGGTTGTTCTACATATGTCTCTTCGGACATGATACCATTTAGGAAAGCAGATTTGACGTCCATTTGATAAAGTGTAAATTTTAAGTAACACGCTATGGCGAAAAGAAGTCGAACAGATTCAAGACGAGTGACAGGGGCAAAAGTCTCGCTGAAATCTATCCCTTCTATTTGAGAGTAGCCTTGAGCAACTAGTCTAGCTTTGTTTCTAAGAATCACCCCATTTTCATCAGATTTGTTCTTAAAGATCCAACGTGTTCCAATAACATTTTTGTTTTGAGGCCGAGGTACGAGATACCAGACATCGTGAATGATGAATTGTAAAAGTTCTTCCTGTATAGCAGAAATCCAGTGTGTGTCATTCAATGCTTCATTAACATTTTTCGGTTCCACAAGGGAGATGAAACATGCATAATTAGCATAATTTCTTAACTGGGATCTAGTACGAACTGGCTCATTAAGATTACCGACCACGTTGTCAATGGGATGATCTTTAGAGACCCAGCCAGGTACTTCTGGACTCTCAATAGGTAATGAGTCATCTATTTCTGGTGAATCAGTTTTGAAATCATTTTCAGATTCAACCACAATAGGTGATTCAGATATCTTATTTTTGACAATAGTGTCACTTACAATTACATTTATCGATTCCATAAGGGCCTTAGTACGCAAATTGTATATATGATAAGCACGATTGTTTGGTGAGTATCCTAAGAAGATGGCTTTATCAACACAAGTTTCGAATTTAGACAGATGTTCTCTGTCTTTACAGACATAACACTGACTTCCAAAGGTTCTTAGGTATTTCAGATTAGGTTTCTTACCGTACCACAACTCATAAGGGGTTTGTTTAGAGTTTTTCCTAAGATAGACCCTATTAGTGATGTGACAGGCAGTTCTAATAGATTCTACCCAAAAGTATTTAGGTAGGGATTTAACATGCAACATGACACGTGCCATCTCTTGAAGAGTTCAGTTTTTCCTTTCAGCAATACCATTCTACTGAGGAGTTTTAGGGGCACTGAATTCATGTTTGTAACCGTTGTAGTCACAATATTCCACTATTCCTGTGTCTATGAACTCTCCTCCTCTATCACTACGAATGCGATTGACTTGTGTGTCCTTCTCATTTTCAATTCTTAAAAGAATTTTCAAAAAGTTCTGAAACGTGTCAGATTTATGTTTCAAGAAGGAAACCCAAGTGAATCGTGTGAAATCATCAACCATGACAAGGATATAACTGTGTCCACAAAGACTAACAGTTCTAGAGGAACAATAAGGTCCATATGGATGAGATCTAAAGGTCTAGAGGTGAGATTGTCTTTAACCTTTTTATGCGAAGTCTTAACTATTTTTCCTTCCTGGCAATGACCACAAACAACACTAGAAATAGGTTTAATTTTAGGAATGCCTCTAACTATCTCTTGACTAGACAATCTACCAAGGATATCATAACTTAAGTGACCCATACGATTATGCCAGATCTCATTGTCATCCATTCTGACAATGTTACAGGTTTCAGAACTAGTCTTGACAGTATAACAATTGCCAGGTGTTCTAAATCCTGTAATAATGCATTCACCTTTATCATTTAGAATTTTACAATTGTTCTTTGAAAAGGTGACAGTATGGTCAGAGTCACAAAATTGTGATATACTTAGGAGGTTGTCTTTAAGGCCTTTAACTAATAGAACATTTTCGAGAACAGGCATTCCTTCTTCTTTAAGGGTTCCTTTACCTATGATCTGAGATGAAACACCATCACCAAAAACTACTTTCCCACCAGCAAATCTGGTTTGGTTTAGAAGTTTTGTTTCATCTCATATCATATGTTTGGAACATCCTGAATCTAAGTACCAACCAGATGAAGTGTGTTCAGCTTTTAAAGCAGTGATGACAATGTTACACTTCATTTGGGGTAAAAGATCCTCTTTTCTAACCCAAATAGCTCTAGTTTTAATTTTGCGCAAGTTTGCTCTCATTTGATAAAATTTTCAAGACACTTTTTGTCGAAAACATTTGGAGCAGCAAACTGATTGTTGTGAAAAAGTTGAGCTTTTGGTTTAGGAAAGTTTCTGGGAGCCTTTCTCTTAAATGAACTTTTAGTTTTGGTCTTTCTATTTCTGTAGTTAGAGTTCTTATCAGGTTGTCTTGGAAGGACATAGTTGTTACGACTTTTCCTAGAATAGTTAAAGTTCTTATAGACAGAAGTATTGTATATAGGGGTGTTTAGACGCCTAGCATAACAACCTTCAAAGGAGTGACCATAAATGTCACAGTAAGAGCAATATTGATTGCTTGAGGGATGAATTTCCTTAGGAAAACTTCTAAAGATAGGTTCGACAGCATTCTGTTCAGGAGAGTTCTTCCTAGGAGGTATGGTCTTATAGGTAGAATCAGCCTTCCTGATCAAAGGACAGACGTATTTAGTCTTAAGTGCAGTCTCAGCATTAGAATAACTATACTCTCCAATGTCTTTCTGTTGTTGCTTTTGATCAAATTCATTTTTAATCAAATGAAAGTCTGGACATGTTTCAATTGGTCTTTTGCCCCCAGACACAAACTTAATAGGTTCAAGTTTTGTATTTTGAGATTTGTTCTTAGGGCAAAATCCAATGCCGGTTCTATCACCAGAATTGGTCTTGGAGTCAGCAACAAAGTCAGTAAAACAGTTTGAATTGTTTTCAAACTTAGAAAACTTTTTGAAAACAGTAGCTGTCTTTGTTTTTGCTTCCTCCAATTCTAATAATGTTCCCTTATATTTCATTTCCAGGGTTTCATTAGTTTTAGTCAACTCTTTTAATTTTTGATCAAAAGTTTCAATTTCAGATTGATGAGATAGACACTGGTTAGTGTACTCTTCAGCATTCAACTTCACTATAAGACTTAGATAATCTAATTTCTTAGTCAGGTCTCTAACAGTCTTCTCCAGTCTAGTGCCTTTTTTAAGAGTCTTAGCATACAAGGTATGGATATCAGGGAGGTCATCTGTGTCTGAGTCGCTAATTGAAGTGTGTGTAGTGACCCCTAACGATTCAGTTTTAGTACACACGCACCCATTTGCATCGTCATTATCGAGATCACTTTGACTCACACACACGGAACTAGAACTAGCAACATTTTCAGACAATAGAGCATCTAGGCCAATCAAAGCAGTATTCACACAAGCAGAAGTAGGAGCATCATTATCACACACATGAGTATCATCATTGTAAATGATCTTAGCATAAAAATACATGCAAGGGTCAAGTACATTAGATGACTCAAGTTCCTCTTCATCAGAGTCACTTGAATCATTCCAAGTTTTACAGACATTGGCTCTATTGTGTGTGTTGGCTTTATTCAGATTAACTCTGCAGTCGTGTGCAATGTGACCTAGTTTCCCACATCTAAAACATTCAATCTTTTTAAGGTCTCTAGTGGGTCTGGAATTGTTGTCCTTAGGATGTTTGTCAAGTCCTCTCTCATGAGGTTTGGGATTAGACAGAGTAGGATAATTAGGCTTGCCTTGTTTAGTAGCCTATTTGTTTCGAAATTTGACAATTTTCTTAAATTGTTTAGACATTAAGGCAATCTGATTATCTAGTTTGTCTATATCACACTCCTCATCAGAGTCAGAGTTGGTCAAATTGGACTCAAGTTTGGGTATCTTAGAGGCAAAACTCAAGTTAGAGTTAGGTTGTTTTCTTTGAGAATGATTCAATTGTTTCTTAAAGTCTAATTCCATTTCCACAGTTCTAAGTTTGCTACTGAGTAACTCAGGAGTAAGGTTTTGATCATTCATTTCCTCAATAGCATACCTCTTACTGTCAAACTTTTGTGGTAATGACCTTAGAATTTTAGAGACAATTTCATTTCTATCATAAGTAATACCATTAGCATGCAACTTAGTGACTATATCAGTTAAGTTCATATAAAAATCATCAAAAGATTCAGAATCAGACATGATCAAACAGTTGTACTGCTGGATAAGCATTTGGGTTTTAGCAGCTTTAACTCTTGAGTCTCCTTCATGGGCAGTGATTAATGTGTCCCAAGCTTCCTTAGAAGTGGCACAGGATGAGATTCGTTTGAACTCATACTCATTAATAGACATAAAAATGGCATTCTTGCCTTTATTATTATTACGAGAAATAGTTTTTTCTTCTTGGGTAAATTCACTTAAGATTTTCTTTAACCTCTCATCACTTCCTTCAGTGGCTGGTTTTGTAGGATAAGTGTATCAATTTTTGATAATATCCCAGACATCATCTCCTAAAGTCCCTTGGATGAAGGCAACCATTCTTACTTTCCAGTAAGCAAAGTTGTTTCCATCAAAGAGTGGAGGTCTGGACAGATTATTAAACCTTTCATTCTTCTCGTCCATAGTTAGGTTTTTCAGAAAACGATTTCAGAAACACAAGATCTTTGAAATAAAAAGTTAACAGGGCTCTGTTACCAATTGAAAAACGTCGCTAATGCCGTTTAACACAAGGTTAAACTGTATAAGCAACTCCGAATGTTTGTTGGAGAAACCCTTTTCTTTTGAAAATAAAAATTATAAACAAGATGTGTTTACAAAGAAACTTATGTACGAGATTAATTAAGATTGTGTAATCAGTTTTTAAAACTAAGGAAGTTTCAAAAATTCAGCACACTTAAAGAATGAGGTGAGTAGATGAAGATAATAAACACAAAGATTTTAACGTGGTAAAACCTCTCCCAACAGAGGAAACATCCACGGTGACTTCTAAGCCACAAAAACAAAAATCCACTAATAACAAAAATTAGTTACAAATAACACAACATGCAATCACACAAATCAACCTATTCTAAGTTTAGGAATATACCCCACTTGGCTCCTTCTAACTTCTGATAGATCTGATTTGTTGATGATGTTCTCCGGTTTGCTAAATTACTTTGCTTTAGCTTCTTTACGTCGACTCAATGATCTCAGATCTTAAACACAACACTTCCAGTGTAGTAGTGTGTAAAGTGTTTGTGTAGTGAATCCTATTCACATGCATGAACTCACACAGACTTAGATTTACAAACAGTCCTATACAAATTACATATAAAGTCTATATGCAGTGATTTTGTTATTTTTCTTTCTTACAAAACTAAAAACCTTTTGACCTTTAAATATAACCCAGATTCCACGGAGATCTTGCTTAAGAAATCGGTCAAGACCTTTCTCAATCTCTTTTGAAAATATTTAGGAGATTGAAAACCCTCCAAGTGCGAATCCAACTAGGTCAGATTAAGTTTTGTAAAAACATAAACTATAAAACATTTTTAAAACCAAAACATAAATGATTTTCTTAAACCAAGTTGAAAATATGCAGATCTAGTGAAAAATGTAGCATTCAGAGTATAGATCTAACGTTTCTATGAAAAAGAAACTAGATCTTCACTCTAACGTTTAAGTTGTGTACAAGATCAGAAATCACGAGGTTACAGCAACAATATGAACAAACCACTCTCTCTCTCTTTCAAACACTCAGGTTGTGTTTGGGGTAAGGTTTATTTGAAGGTTTGTTTCAGAGACGAAGTGTTTAGGGTTAGGGTTTGGTTTTGGCTAACTGTTTCCCTTTCTCTATCTTCTCTCTATTCTTTTCTCTCTTCTCTCACTTCTCTCTTCTCTCTCTTATTTTTTTTTCTCTGGAAGACGAATGCCCAAAAGTTCTCTAAGGCTGAGAAGTGAAGGGTATTTATAGTGCCTGGGGAAGGTTCTGGACGTTCGAGGCAAATCAAAGGCTGAGATCAAGTCTTCAAAGGTTTGACTTGATCCAATGGTTCTAAAACAGCGGTGGTTTAAAACGATTCTAATTGGTTCAAATGGATAGCACCGGGATTAACCAAGAACGCATGCAGACCCTTGATAAGAAATGATAAAACGATCAACAATCATCCATCCAACCCTCTCACATAAGAAACACAAATACATTAACCCGGAGGATGACAAGTGTTGGTTGGTTATAGGCGCTCACACGCGCGTCAAAATAATTACAAAACCTCACCCTGAAGTCTCTAGCGCTTTGAGATCGTACCCAACCAAACAATTCAGTGAAAAAAGAAGTTCCTAAAATAGTAAATTAACCCCAAAAACTTTATTATCCCATTTTATTAATAAAAACAATTATTAAAAAAATGTTTAAAAAAAGTTTAAAAAGATTTAAAAATTATTTAAAATTCCCAAAAAATTATTAAAGCTCCAAATCAAGGGGAATTAAACACACTCAATTTTAGGCAATATGAACACATGTATGCACTTCTAATTGTGTGTTGTGTGATTCATTTTATACCATCATTGATCTTTGAAGAGGATTAGAGAGATAGGTTCTGAGGCTTTTTGGTTTCTAGGATGGACTACAAATTTTGTCAATATTTCCAAATTAGTTGAGCACTTATACAATCTAGACTTAAGCAAGTTAAAGGTATAAGGTGCTTCACAAGTGTATAAGTATGTAGAAGGGGATGAGTATAAGAGGAACTAAGATAATGATGTATAGTGGTTCAGCCAATATGGCATACATCCACTGTGAGTGTGTGATCCACTAAGTATGGGCACTAATGGCCTTTGATACAATGCACATAACCCTCTCTTTCTCTCTCTACTGTGTGTACAAGCAGAGTTTTAGCTAGGGCTACAGTTAATGGATCCATCCCCTGTAGGGTTGTAGGTGACAAGTATATATAGGTCTTGGGGGGGTGTAGTGTACCCCCAAGTATGCATGGTGCATGTGAATCATGATCTAGACAGTTCCCTGTGGACACCTGTAGATGCCAAATGATGACATAATATTCCCTCACGTGAGGGTGTGATTTTGTTATAACGGTCTCCCCTGTGCCATGTCAGCCTCACGCGCACTGTTCCACGCGTCTCCCAAACCACGCGCTGCGATGATGTCACCCTCGGCCTATGGGCCGAGGCCGAGGGCAAAGTTCCCTCCGGCAGTGAGTCTAATCCAATTCTGGCCTCGTACTGTTAGCCCCTCGTAGTGTCGTCTGGAGAGTGGTGAAGGGTCGGCCTCTCGTAGGATCGGTTGGAGTCTAGCGAAGGGTCGGCCCCTCTGAGGGGTCGGCCCCTCGTAGGGCCGTCTGGAGCCTGATGAAGGGTCGGCTCCTCTGAGGAGTCGTCTTGAGCCTGATGAAGGGTCGGCCCCTGAGGGGTCGTCCGTTTGGAGGTAATCCTCAGCCAGGCCGAGGATATAAACGGGTATATCATATGTAATGCCCCAACCTCGATTTAAGGGTCACCCGTCGGTCAACCCGATCCGATCCATCTGCGTTAAGTGTGGAGTGATGTGAAATAACTTAGATAATATTTCTAGTTCATTTGAATTAATTGTATTTACCAAATAAGCATGACATTTCATTTCCAAGGCATATAAATATAATGATAACATGTGCGGAACCCATTATGCAACACCATAGGGTTTATGTAATCATAGATACTAACGTAAAAAGTAACAGTCACTTACCTGCAAAACACTCTCAAAGGACAAAATATCAATTAACATGTCGTAATAAAGGGAACATGGTGAGCCAATGCCCAATGAGGTGACCAATAACAATGCAATATATAAATGAATGACCAAAAGAACGAATGTAGTATTAAACATTAAGTTGAATGTACATGCAATCTAAACAATATATGCATTAATCATGTTTTATTCAATAACATTTTCTTATACTTAGGTGACTAACCATTAGCCTTTACATTCTATGCCTTGCCGTTTTATTAAAAAATATTTTTTTAATCCATTAATCCACATGATTAATATGGAAGAAACCATATTCCTTTACATTAATCCGACTTCCTTTGAATATAATCAATTTCACATTAAGTCTCCAACTATATGGAATTATTTGAAAAATATTTTTAACATATATTCCCGATGTATGAAAATAGTTATTTATCCTTATATATCTCCTCGGGCCTATAACTGCTATAGGTTATTTGAACGCCCGATTGCGATCTTTACTGCTTAATTTCTTTTTTCCTTTAACTTTATCAACACATTATTGTGTTAACTCATTATATTCTTTAATCCATTATAACATGGGTTTATTAATTATCTCAATTGCACGATTACCCATAGTCCTATTATATACCAATTAAACTTGGAATATCATGTCCGTATATAATTATTAATTATTTGCTTTTTTTTTCTTCAGAATTTATAAATTCCATATCTTTTCATTTATTTCTTTGTACATCCTGGAGCTAACCATATCTAAATTCTATTTATGGGATTTGATGTTTGCGTTAGTGCCGCACCTATTTCTTCCTTGGCCAGTGATTTTAGGTCCAAGCATAAGTCTCATTTTAGGGCTCCAGGCTCTTCTTAAAATTTTCTGGTATTCGTTAGTGAAAAAATTCACTTTAATAGCTTCACTTCGATTCCAACATATTTAATAATGTCACTTTTCAACATTTTTCACATAAAATGCCAGCCCTTTTTAACTTATTAACACCCTTTATGAAAAAATATATTTTATATGCAATAATAGTGTTTCCTCGTAACACTATCATAGAAACATCATTTCCAATTTTCTAAACTTAATGAGAAAACCACTCAAATAATTTAGTTTAAATTTTCATTTATTACAATGAGGATATTAATATTAATGTATTGGTAGCTTTTTTATTCCATAAAATCAACACTTTATGTTTTAAAAATTTCACAACTTGAAAATTATGTTTAAAACCAACTTAACACTATATCTGACATAAAATCATAACATATTTCATAAATAGGTAGCTGGTATGTTTATTACACAGCTATACTCATATACATATGTAACATGCATTTAAACTTAATTTCAGGACATAAGTGAAATAAACCCACCCCCACCTCAAATGAGTCTAAAATAATGAGAAATAGGTTGAAGAAGAAGACAACCCCCACTTCCAAAGGTTTCCTTGAAGGGGTTACCAAGCTCACATAAAATGTCCATGAAAGCTTCCTTTAATACCCCCTTCAAACTCCATTAAAAAACACACCTCATACAACATTTAAATAACTATGTTCTCAAATACTCAAAGAAATAACACCACAAACTTCAACAAAATAGGACAATAAACTCCGAAAATAATTTAGTTTTCTCTCAGGATATACTGTTAATCTTTACTCAAAATAATATGTGTGGCTTGGGTTTCTCACTCACGAACTTATATGGATAAATTCTTAGGTGAGTGTGATGTAAAAAGCGTATAGGGATCCCTTAAAATGGCGGAAACATGCTGGTGTCATGCTTAAGTAAGGTGGGCTTTTGTGCTAAAGGTTTCTCTTATCTGGATCAAAAGCAAGAGTGAGAGAAATGTGATTTCCTTTGTTGGTCGGTTAAATGTTAATAAAAGGGGAGAAAGATAAGGATAATTCGTTTAGCGAATCAGAAAGCGATAGCTACCCATACGACCAATCAAAAATTGACAACAAATCCTTCTCTCCTGAGGTCGCTATCATGATCGTGAGTCTCATGATTGCAGCTCCCATCTCTACCATGACGACCTATAATCCTGCCCTCGCAACCCTCTCTTGATCGCGATAAAAGAATGTCTCTTTTGCGGATTGTGTTTCCTTTATTAATTTGTTAAAAGTCTTAGTTGGGTAGGTTAATACTTCTAATTCCAAATCCTATACTTACAAAAATTTATTACTTAAACCCTTAACCTCACAACCCTCATAATTTTTCATTATTTTTACTACAGCATCCAACATATAATGTTCACTAAAAACATATTCATCCAAACTAATTTTTATCCCACCGACCAATTCACACTAATATGTTAATAATTGTCATGGTACATAAGTTTTATTGTGGTATTACCCTTCACACTAATATGAATATATAACGCACGATAAAATGTCCTAATGTGTGATTTAATCTGAATCCATCGTAAACACTATTTACACCATAGTCATGCAATTCCATGAAAATGCTATGCAATCCATGCATGTGACATGAAAACCCATGTGTGCACTCTATCGCTAATAAATAATCTATGTGAACTCATGCATGCATGTATTTTAAGTGAACTTTACATGATTAACCTATGAACAATGCATAACGATAAATTTAATCTCTTTATTAAAGATATGGATATTACATTCTTCCCTCCTTTGGAAATTTCATCCTCAAATTTTATTCCTTCACCCATAATCATCGATGCCTCCACATCATCATTATTATTTCATTTTCCTCTTCTCTATATAATCCCCAATCACACATTTTCCATGGAAACACTTTAAACTTTATCACTTCCTATTTACTAGGAACCACTTACGTTAATTATACATATCTTGCACCTAAATATGAATGCTCACTAGAGTTTTTACTTGAGTATTCGAAGGGTGGTATTCAAATTCTCATAGGCCTCCATACTGTAACAACCCGCCTAATGGGATACCGGGCGATCACTCCTATATCAAATTATAACAGGAGTTACTTATGGATCATTCTTAGCATCACTGTCGAAAATCCATTTAATTACTAATATCCTATTAGGCGAGTGTTAAAACTTTTACTTAACTACTCTTTTTTTAACGATTAAAATAAAACATCCACAATTAAATGCGTAATTGAACTGAAATGAAAATGAAATAAATTAAAATAACCGAACACTCGGTTCAAATTATACAACCATATTGAATAACGTGCGAAGAATAAATAAAATCAGTTGGACCATTGGCCCGAATGTTTGTACAATATCTCTTATCTAGAGTGCAAGGAAAGAAGCGTCTACCGATAAACCGCAAGCATCCACAGCTGCTGCAGTAGACGTCTGACTCGAAAGAATTTCCATCCAGGCGTCCCTGTGTCTGGACACCTATATATATATATATATATATATATATAGAAAAAAGGAGAGTAGATAGACGGGTCAGAGCCCAAATTTTTAAAATATTTTGCAAGTGCATAAATGCTTTATTTTTAGAAAAATAGTTTTATCTCATATTTAAATTGGTATCGCACTCCCATGAGATACCCCTCACCTCTCCTCTAGTAGTGCACACCTAACGCACCCTAACACATACCCTAGTCAAGCTATCCCTGCCTAACTAGTCTATCACCCAACTACTATCTACCCCAGATAGTCCCAGTGCGTAGGGTTA
The DNA here is from genome assembly GCA_949130495.1 of Sambucus nigra. Taxonomy (NCBI): domain Eukaryota; kingdom Viridiplantae; phylum Streptophyta; class Magnoliopsida; order Dipsacales; family Adoxaceae; genus Sambucus; species Sambucus nigra. The sequence goes on along the minus strand of OX422212.1, from coordinate 172,494,254 downwards.
AACTTCCCTCCATTCTCAACATTGCACTAAGTTCGTGCGTGAGGTGTCTCGCAAAGCAAAATCCAAACAAGGAACCCCCCCGATACACTACTACTTGGCAGGGTTAATGGTAGAGATCCATTAGGCCCGTAGCACACACAATGTATAAATATATATATACACATACGTCTACAATATATGTCCGGATAATATCTCCCGGACTGAGGGTTACCAATTAAAATATATCTTTATAATACACATCCGGATCTACCTCCCAGACTGAGGTGTATTCGATACACAAAGTATTTATCAATACTTATCCTTTTCATTTCAAAAACTTCCATTTCCCTTCTCATATCCAGGAAATGTATTTAAAGCCAATTCATTAGCATGAATTGCTTTACCAAAACATATCTCTTTTCAAAAGCCAATTTTATTAACATAAAAATGCTTTTCCTTTTTCAATTATCCCATTTCCCTTTTTATACTCAGGAAATGTAATTAAAAGCCATTTTTATTATCATAAAAATGCTTTTACCATATCATATGCTTCCACATCCCTTCTTCCATCCGGGAGTGTTACCGAAGCTAAACATATAACCCATTTCCCTTCCTATATCCAGGAAATGTAATTAAAGCCAATCCATTATCATGAATTTCTTTAATATAAACGCGTTCTAAGACCGCCCATCTGGATTTCTCCACTGTGCGCGCCCCTAAATGGCTATCATCTTCCAGGGCCTATCATCAAGACAACCTGGGATCCTACATCGCAAGACGTCGGGAAGCGGCCATGTGCCTACGGGATAGTCAAGATCACACCCGGAATCTCCTAACCAGCGCAGAAAATATATCAACAAACGCTCACATGGCCTATAGGACTGTATCCACCCTGCATTCATTAGCCAGGGGGCTTCACCATACGTACGCAACTTCCCTTATGATAGCGATTTAGAGAGGTGTGTAATCCATATTTTATTAATTATGAAAAACATTTCTCTTTCCATTTTGAAAATATTCATTTTTATATTTTCAAAATCATTTCCATCATAACATATATATACCTAAATCACACAGTGTAACACCCCGTATTTTTGGTACATTTAAAATTTAATTAATTCGAAAATTCTAAATTACTAGTGTGTTGTAATTTATTGAATTAATTATGATAGAATGATATATAAATATTAATCTGGGATTTAATGGTTAATATTTAGGGAAAATTATTTACTGAGCGTATAGTAATAATGTAATTTCGTCGTTTCGAGTATTAATGACGAGATATGTACTTATCACATCCGGAAGTCGGTATAGACTATATTGGGTGGGGGATAAATATTTTTATAAATTAATTCGGATGAAAATTCTGAGTGTACAGTTGAGTCCGGATGGGCCGAGATAGTTGGAAAAGTGTACCCAGGGGTAGTAAACGGGTCACGGGACGTTTTTAGACATACTCGGGCCCACTCGGGGGCATTTTGGTCACTTGGGCTTGGCCCATTAGTCAAAAAACGGGAATGGATTAATTAACTTAATAAAAAGAAAATAAGGGTTGGCTAAGCTTAAGCAGAGAAAGGAATTAAAGGGTTAGGAAACCCTAGCAGCAGCCAAAGCCAATTTGGGGATCTCAAAGAACCAACTAGGTCATCTTCAACCTTGGAATCCATTGAAGATTTAGACACTACGAAACCTAAGGCAAGTGAATAACTTGCAATAACATAAAATCTGTCTTTCAAATTCATATTTGTGTGCTGTTATGAATTAAAAATTCGTTTTGGTGTTCATGGTATAAATATGGGGTTTTGATAATTCAAAAGAAAACATGAATCTGATTGGCCCGAAATTATGAGGAGTTATGTAAAATCTGATATTGGAATATTGATGTGTATCTGTTAGGATGATATTCAGATAAATTAAAACGAATTAAATGAAGAAATTTGGAGTAAAAATGGGTTTAAGGAAAAAGATAGGTTTTTCCCCAAAATTTATAAATCAGTAGTTTATGGACGAATTGATGAATGTTGTAAGCTTTCTGGGTAATCCTAATAAGGCTTCTAGTATGCTCTGGTGATAAGATGGCTTAAAACTCATGTTAGAAGAGATTAGGGTTTATGAAAATCCGTCCATGGCTGCCCTGTCTTCGCGAAGAAGACGAAGACCTGCTCGATCGATCGATCGACGGTCTGGGTCGATCGATCGACGGTCGCCAGAATATGGCAGTTTCGCCAGTTGGGTATATAAGAAGGAAAATTTATATAAAAATCTTATGTAATTAATTATTGAGAAATTAAATACATGGGTTTAAATCTAATTAATTGTAGATAAATTAATTAGGGTTTGAGGCTAATAAAATTAGAGTCGGGAATGGTGACTCGGGTAAATTTATTTTGGGCTACGGGAGTAAGTCCAAATTTATGGTGGGGGCGACACCAACAATAACTAAATTAATTAAAGTGCAATTTAATTAATACTTAGAGTTGGACCATAAACTCTTAATAATTTTAATAGGCTTATGTTACGGATTTTAGTGAACGGTATAGCCGGGACTTTTATATTTATATATACGGAGGCGTTAGTATATATATATATATATATATATATATATATGGTGTGCTCAATTAATATCAGTGATTAGATATTTGTTACTATAGTGCTATAGGGGGAGGTTGCGCGTAGTGGATGAATCCCCTAGCTCGAGGAGTAGGGTGAGTATATTCCCGAGGTCATAGCGTCCGTTATATGGGTGAGGGACAACTCACTTTCAGGGAAGGAATATGACCGCCTCCAATTATTTATTTTTATCAAGTTGGTGTGAAAATTCTGACTTGGGATAACTAGGCTATGTGAGTATACCTAGTGGGATAGCACTTTATAGAATTTACATTCCGGGAGTATTTTTACTCGGGAGGTTGCAAGTTATTATATATATTACAGTATGATTGTGGATGCTGGAATATGATTATAAGTATATAATTTTATAATTAATTATATACGGAATATTAATGAAAAGTGGGTGATTTCACAGGTATAACGAATGTAGAAGTTATATGAATAATAAAAGGGAAATGATTTAGTTAAGTTGATGTTACCAATAACTTATATATCAAAATCACTACATACTCAGTTAGAGTAGGGTGGGTATAAAGGAACCTTGTTAATTATCTAGCCATGAGATGAGTAACTAGGTAATTAAATTAAAGCGTTCGTAGGATATAATAGAGGAAGGGTAAGGAAGTCCTCAAGAGAGTGCGATATTAACTAAAAATATGAAGAGCATGCATATTGATTGAAATTATCCTCATGAGATCTCCTAGGTGGAGGTACATAAGGACCAGGAGGTGGTACTTGCATAGGGTTTGCCACTTGCTGAAATTGAGGGGGTTGTTGTAGATTCATCTGTGGGTTAGGAACCATCCCACCTTGGGGTTGTCCATAATTAAACCCGGGATTCCTCCACGATTGATTATATGCATTCCCTTGCTGAGCATTATAATTCCCTCGAAAATCTCCTATTGTATCAACCTGTTCAGTGTACATGGCCTTGTATGCAGGTATGGTAGGACATCCTTCGGTAGAATGGCCTGCATTACAAATGGCACATACCTTCTCCATACCGGTTTTTACGGGTCCAGACACATCTCTCAATCGCATATCTAGCATTTCTCTAAAGTTCTTTTCCATTTGATCAAGTTTTAAATCCAACAAAGTGTCCTTGTCCACGTGATAAATACCGGACGCAGCAGGCAAGTTGGACACTTGTCGATTTCTATTTTGACTATTTGGATCAGAAGTATCCCATGCTTGGGTAGTTTCCGCCACATATTTCAAATGAGCCTCAGCATCGCTCGTACTTAACTCCCAAAAAGGTCTCTCACACATGGTTTGAACAAGTTGTTTAGACGCTACAGTAAGGCCTTGATGGAAAAATGAAATCAGATGATGAGTTTCAAAACCATGATGGGGGCACGCATTAACTAACTCCTGATATCTCTCCCAACACTTATCAAAAGCCTCATTCTCATTTTGACGAAAAGCTTGAATTTGGGCTTTAACAGAATTGGTTTTGTGTTGTGGAAAAATTTTTGAGATAAACTTGTTTTGCATATCTCTCCATGATAAAACAGAATTTGGGGGCAGGGTCCATAACCAAGTTTTCGCTTTATCCTTTAAGGAAAAAGGAAAGAGCTTTAACCGGATTACTTCTTGTGGACAAGTTTGGTCTCCAAATGTTTCACACGTATCTTCAAACTCTCTAATATGGAGATATGGTTTTTCCGAACCCATCCCATGAAATGTAGGAAGAATTTGGATCATTCCATTCCGAAAGTGGAACTGACCGGCATTATACGGGAATAAAATGCAACCAGGGTTAGCAGTTCTCTCCGGAAACAAAAGATCTTTCATGGGTTGATATGGTACATCATCCTCTCCAGCACCAACACCGACACTACCATGATCCGACATATTGCTACCAAAAGGTTCAGAATTCTCACTCAAGGTTTGACTCAACGAACGACTTGTGATGGAATTATTAGGGGAAGGAGGTGGAACCCAAAACGGCAAAGACTCAGAATTTTCAGATCCGGCTTCGGCAATAGGATTTTCGTGAATTTGGGTGGGAGATGAATTCTGCATATAAGATCACAAGAGAAAAAAATGAAAAATATATATATTTTTTTTATGAAATCACTTGTAGATAACAATAACTTTCTTGGAAATTTAACAATTTTGAATCCCCGGCAACGGCGCCAAAACCTTGACGCGACTTAATATTTGTCTCAAAAGTGCATATTTATCTAGGCTCAAGTGCAATCCTTGTCGCTCAAGTAATAACCCGGTAAGTAGGGATCATCTCCACAGGGATCAAAATTGCCAAACAATAACAAGAAAAATTACCAAACCTTGAAATGATTTCTTGAAAGAAATAAAAAGATGATTTGTTTTTTTAGGAAAATTTCTATTAAAAAATTTACTTATGAAAAACAATTGGAAATTAACAGCAAAATTTGGGTTTAACAATTTAGAGAAAATTAGGGTAGGGTACAATCCCTCAATCCTTAACAAATTATTCTTTAGAATATTAAAATTATAAATCAAAATTCTTGATTAAATCCAGTCCTTATCATCACTAAGCATTACATATATGACGTTCAAGCCCGCATCATATGAAATCAAAGATCAATATAAAGCGGTGAACGACAAATTATACATACAAAGCATTCTTAAACATCCCAAGTACCTAGGGCAAGAGAGATTAAAAGATATGACAATGCATATATGATTTTCATTCACGATTCAACCAATATTTTCATTTATTTTCTAATTTTCCATACAAATAATTTGTATTAGGATTGAGTTCATGTACCCCAACCCTTGAGAAATTAGCTACTCATGATTTGGTTGAAAAACAAATTCACATATGAAACTATGAAATTGCAGAACATTGTAAGAAATTTGCAGAAATTAAACAAAAGAGAATAGAATGATATTACTTGAATTCAGCACAAAAACGGAATTGAGATTCAGAATACAACTAGGGTTCATGCAAATCTTGAAGGAAATGGAAATTTGATCTAAAAATCTGATCTAAAAACTCTCTCTAAAATTTCTAACCCTAGCCTCTCTCTAGCCTCCTCTCAAATGATGTAGGTCATGGGCTTTTATAGCACAAAATCTCGAAATTGACAACCAATAGTGCTTGTGGAACAAGTTTTCCAAGAGTTGCACTGCATTAAATGCATAATTAATGTCAGAAATCCGCACATCTAGACTCTTCATTATCCCGCAACTTCAAAACATCGTAACTTCTTCACCGTAGCTCGGATTGAGGTGCCGTTTTTCCAGTATTCTTGTAATTTAGAGCTCTTCAACTTTCTAGTTGGCCCCACCTCCGGACTAAGGCTGAAAAATTACAAAAATGCCCTTCAACTCTCCATTTCAAGGTTTCTTTCACTGTTTTGCGTTCTCCTTCGCACTAACTTGCGTGAAATACCTGTAAAACACATGAGAAATACACAAAACAAGAAATACTTGCCAAAAAAGGTTAGTAGAATACATTTGAGACAAATCCAATCTACTTACACTGCACGGGATCATAAAAATACTGAAATTAAGGGGATAAATGTGAAGAATATGTGCCTAAACACATATTTATTTATTACTGCAAGTTAATCATTTGTTAAATGTTTTTCAAATGTTTTGGGTACTAACCCTTGCTATAAAAACTTTTAAAAACCTTTTAGGTGTCCAACCACAGGGACGCCAGCCTTGACTATATTCCAGGGATCCGTTGCTGCAGCATATGTGGATGTTGCGGGATTTTGATAGACGCCTCATTCTTCATTCTTAAATGTAGAAGTTCATAATTAGTATTCGAGCATGTTGCTCACTTTCCATTTATTTGTATTAGACTTGTTGAGAGTTTATTCTTATCTTTATGGGATTTATTATTTGGACCGTTGGTTTATTCGGTCAATTATTTTTACTTGTGAATGATTAATTTCAGTTATCTGTGATTGTTATATAGTTTTATTTCCGCATGGGTGTTTGTTAATTAATGAAAGATAAAAATTGGCACCAGTCTATTTTTCTCACTTAGGTGGTTAGTAAATAATAAGACGACAGTGATGCTAAGAATGGACCAAATGAGAAACCTGTTCTAACTTGATTTAGGACTGATCACCCGGGATTAATTATGCGGGGTGTCACAGATGGTATCAGAGCATCAGGTTCTAGAGTCCTTAGGATCTGTGCGGCTTTCTACGTTTCAGCGTAGCGTTCGGTTGTTATAGAGCCCTATTATTAAGACTGTTGATTATATTTTCCGCTTGTGAGATATCGTATTCCTGCTATTAGTTTTTGTATAAATTGTGTACTTATACAATTCAATCTATTTTAGATGCCGCCAAAGAGACAGAGAGCGGAAAGGACTGAGGCTAGAGATGAGGTGAGGGAGGCTCGCCAGGAGCCACAGGTATCGCCACCCCCACCCCCACCCGAGTTGATTTCTACCACTCAGGTGGCAGTGATAGTGGCCCAAGAGGTCGAGACAGCGATGCGAGCTATGGCAGCTCATTTTCCACAGCCTCAGGCACCGCCTCCATTGGCTCCAGCAGTTCAGGCTCCAGTAGGGCCACCGTCTTGGCAGCGAGTGAGGGAGACCTTTCAGAAGGGTCACCCACCTGAGTTTCGAGGTAGCACCAATGTGGTCGAGGCTTGTGACTGGAAGAAGAACATTCAGTGCCATCTGCGCATGTTAGAGGGTACAGAGGTGTAGAAACAGATGTTGGCTACCTTTCGTCTGTCGGGGGCAGCCTTACAGTGGTGGGAGTCCGTAACCACCGCTGAGGAGCGGGATTTGATGCCGATTTCTGAATTCTGGGTGCGGTTTGACCGCAAGTACTTCCCTCCAGCAGTAGAGTCTGAGATGAGAAAGAAATTCAGCGAGTTGGTACAGGGTGACAGGTCAGTAGCAGAATATGAGGAGGAGTTCACCCGTTTGGCAAAATTTGTGCCAAATGAGGTGAGCGATGAGGAGCGGAAGAAGTCAAAGTTCATGCATGGCCTAGCCTGGAGAATCAGGCAACACTTGATTGGGAATCCGGCGTTAGTGACTTATACAGATGTCGTTAATGCCACACTTGTACATTGCCAGGATCATCGTTTCCATGCTAAGGGGAACAAGAAGGCAGGTGAGCCGAGCCAGCAGGGCAAGGCGGTCACTAGTAGTGAGACGAGTGGCACACAGCAGCAGGTTATCATTCAGTAAGGGAATCAGGCTAAGAAGTTTAAGCCTGGTGGGTTCTGACCAGGAGGACAGGGGTTCAGGCAGGGGCAACCAGGCCCTAATCAGCAACAGCAGGTTCCTTGGGGCCGTCAGGGCCAAGGGAACAACGGGGGAGGCCAACCGGGCCAGCAACGTCAGGGCCAGCAGGGCCAACGGTAGGGTGACGATCAGAAATGCTGTTTCTCCTGTGGCCAACCAGGACACTTCAAGAGGGAGTGCCCGCAGAGGCCAGCAGCAGGGTGCCCAGCAGGGGCAACAGGGTCAGATTCCGCCAGCAGCACCAGCCCCACCCGCCCCACAGCAGCAGGGGCAAATGCACTACGGACGTGTGTATAACGTTCGGGATGTTCCTAATCCCCCAGCACAGCAGGCGCCGCCCGCGATCGAGGGTACGTTTTCTATCCATGGCACTATGGATCGGGTATTGTTTGATACGGGGGCTACACATTGCTTTATAGCTACACATTTCGCGAAGGCTTTAGGGTTGTTAGCCACCGCGGAGAGCACTGTTACGTGTGTCGACTCACCATTGGGGAATGGGACGCTTATATTCTTTATATGTCGGGGAGTGGGGGTGGAGATTGGTGGTTTGATATTACCTGCGGACATGTTGGTATTAGATATGCATGTCCACGATGTGATTATCGGTATGGATTGGCTCGCTGACTATAGAGCCATGATTGATTGCTTCGGAGGGAGCATTATTTTTGCCATTCCGGGACAAGAGATGTTTGTTGTGGCGATGCCTCGCCCAGAGGGAGGCTCGACCGCTCATTTATATTACATTGAGGAGGAAACCTCACAGGAAGTGGTAGTTCCTTTAGACTCTATTCCGGTAGTGAGGGACTTTGAGGATGTATTCCAGGAAATACCAGGATTACCACCCAGCAGAGAAATCGAATTTGTTATCGATTTGGCTCCGGGGACGAGACCGATTGCTCGGGCACCTTACCGAATGGCCCCTTCAGAGATGCGGGAATTGAGGGAACAGATTCAGCAACTACTGGGTCAGGGTTTTATTCGGCGGAGTACATCGCCGTGGGGTGCGCCGGTATTGTTTGTGAAGAAGCGAGATGGTTCACTCCGCTTGTGCGTGGATTATAGGGAGCTGAACAAGGTGACGATACGGAATAAATATCCGTTGCCTCGGATCGATGATTTATTTGACCAATTGAGAGGGGCGTCTTACTTCTCCAAGGTCGACTTGAGGTCAGTGTATCATCAAATGCGTATCCGAGAGGGGGATGTTCCTAAGACCGCTTTCTTATCGCGGTATGGATCATATGAGTTCAGGGTGATGCCCTTCGGGCTCACCAATGCACCAGCAGTGTTCATGGACCTCATAAACAGGGTTTTCAGAGAGTACTTAGATCAGTTTGTCATCGTGTTCATTGATGACATCCTAATCTACTCGCGCACCGAGGAGGAGCACGCAGAGCATTTGCGCATGGTTTTGCAGACACTGAGGGATCATCAGCTCTATGCCAAATTAGGGAAGTGTGGATTATGGCTTCGGGAGGTACAGTTCCTTGGTCACGTCGTGTCAGATCAGGGTATTGCAGTGGATCCGAATAAGGTGTCGGCGGTGAGGGAGTGGGGACATCCCACGACACCGACCGAGGTGCGCAGTTTTCTGGGTTTGGCCGGTTACTACAGGCGATTCATTAAAGGATTCTCTAAGATTACAGGACCTTTGACGAATCTGACTCAGAAAGGAGTACCTTTCAAGTGGGATGATAGTTGTCAATTAGCGTTAGACGAGCTAAAGGACAAGTTGACATCTGCCCCCGTGCTTGCATTGCCAAAGGGAGGGCTAGAGTATCGGGTTTACACAGACGCATCCTTACGGGGTCTTGGGGGTGTTCTCCAGCAGGAGGAAAGGGCTATAGCTTATGCTTCCAGGAAGCTGAAGCCCCACGAGAGGAATTACCCCACTCACGACCTAGAGTTAGCAGCGGTCGTTTTTGCTTTGAGGATATGGAGGCATTATCTTCTAGGAGAGCAGTTTACTTTATTCACGGATCACAAGTCTCTTCAGTATCTTTTCACACAGAAGGATCTGAATATGAGGCAGAGGCGGTGGCTAGAATTCGTGAAGGACTACCAATTTGATATTCAGTATCATCCTGGTAAGGCCAATGGGGTAGCAGACGCATTGAGCCGAAGGCCGACTGGGGAGATAGCAGAGGTATGGAAAGCGAAGTGGAGAGAGCTTCGATATGAGGATGACGTAGCCAGGGCTTGTATGTCAGCTTTATCCATCACACCCGAGATCATTATGCGAGTTGTGAAGGCTCAGGCTGAGGATCAGGTTTTCCGGGATAGGGTGGGCCAGTTGTTAGCTGAGGGAGCAGAGGGTTACTCGATTAGCTCAGAAGGAGGCCTACGCTTTAATGGGAGGTTAATGGTGCCAGAGGACGAGAATTTGAAGCACGCTGTTATGACAGAATCCCATGGTTCAAAATTTGCGGTACATCCCGGTGGGGATAAAATGTACCAAGATATGAGGAGGCAGTATTGGTGGGCAGGAATGAAACGGGACATAACGGAGTTTGTTTCGAAATGTGCCACGTGTTAGCTTGTGAAAGTTGACCATCAGAGACCATCAGGGATGCTACAGCCGTTAGAAATTCCCGTGTGGAAGTGGGAGAGCATCTCCATGGACTTCATCACAGGGTTACCTGTATCGCAGAGGGGTCACGACTCCATATGGGTTATTGTGGATCGGTTGACTAAGGTGGCCCACTCTTTACCGGTACGCACAGACTTCGAGATGATGCGTTATGCACAGCTATTCATAGCAGATATTGTTAAGCTGCATGGAGTGCCTATAAATATTGTATCCGACCGAGACAAAATTTTTGTCGCCCACTTTTGGCAGAGCTTTCAGGAGGCAATGGGCACGGAGTTGCACTTGAGTACAGCGTATCACCCACAGACGGACGGACAGACTGAGAGAGTTAACCAGATGCTGGAAGACATGCTCAGAATGTGCATTTTGGACTTCGGGGGAGGATGGGAGAAATATCTTCCTTTGATAGAGTTTGCGTATAACAACTCTTACCAATTCATGATTGGCATGGCACCGTTTGAGGCACTGTACGGGAGACCTTGTCGTTCACCCGTTTGTTGGTTAGAGGTGGGGGACAACAAACTCTTGGGGCCGGATATCGTTCAAGAGACATCTTCCAAGATAGAGCTGATTAGAGGAAGAATTCGGATAGCTCAGGACAGGCAAAAGAGTTATGCTGACGCTTCTCGATGACATGTGGAGCTAGAAGTTGGGGACCAGGTTTTAGTTCGGGTATCCCCAATGAAGGGGGTGATGAGGTTCGGCAAGAAGGGTAAGTTAGCACCGCGATACGTAGGACCTTTCCCTATTATTGAGAGGGTGGGACCGGTGGCGTATAAGCTTGGGTTACCAGAACATCTTCAACGGATACACGATGTATTCCATGTGGCATCGCTGAAGAAATATCGAAGGAGCGAGAGAGCCTTTTGGCACATTCCACTCGAGGAGATCGACTTACAGCCAGACATCTCGTATGAGGAAAGGCCGGTAGCTATTTTGGATCATAGTGAGTGGAAATTACGATCCAAGGTTGTTCCATTGGTTAGAGTACAGTGGGGTCATCACAATGTTGACGAGTCTACCTGGGAGCGAGAGGAGGATATGCGGGAACAATATCCAGAGTTTTTCAACGCAGGTACAATCTAATTTCGGTGACGAAATTCCTTTATAAGGGGGGGAGTATGTAACACCCCGTATTTTTGGTACATTTAAAATTTAATTAATTCGAAAATTCTAAATTACTAGTGTGTTGTAATTTAATGAATTAATTATGATAGAATGATATATAAATATTAATCTGGGATTTAATGGTTAATATTTAGGGAAAATTATTTACTGAGCGTATAGTAATAATGTAATTTCGTCGTTTCGAGTATTAATGACGAGATATGTACTTATCACATCCGGAAGTCGGTATAGACTATATTGGGTGGGGGATAAATATTTTTATAAATTAATTCGGATGCAAATTCTGAGTGTACAGTTGAGTCCGGATGGGCCGAGATAGTCAGAAAAGTGTACCCAGGGGTAGTAAACGGGTCACGGGACGTTTTTAGACATAGTCGGGCCCACTCGGGGGCATTTTGGTCACTTGGGCTTGGCCCATTAGTCAAAAAACGGGAATGGATTAATTAACTTAATAAAAAGAAAATAAGGGCTGGCTAAGCTTAAGCAGAGAAAGGAATTAAAGGGTTAGGAAACCCTAGCAGCAGCCAAAGCCAATTTGGGGATCTCAAAGAACCAACTAGGTCATCTTCAACCTTGGAATCCATTGAAGATTCAGACACTACGAAACCTAAGGCAAGTGAATAACTTGCAATAGCATAAAATCTGTCTTTCAAATTCATATTTGTGTGCTGTTATGAATTAAAAATTTGTTTTGGTGTTCATGGTATAAACATGGGGTTTTGATAATTCAAAAGAAAACATGAATCTGATTTGCCCGAAATTATGAGGAGTTATGTAAAATCTGATATTGGAATATTGATGTGTATCTGTTAGGATGATATTCAGATAAATTAAAATGAATTAAATGAAGAAATTTGGAGTAAAAATGGGTTTAAGGAAAAAGATAGGTTTTTCCCCAAAATTTATAAATCAGTAGTTTATGGACGAATTGATGAATGTTGTAAGCTTTCTGGGTAATCCTAATAAGGTTTCTAGTATGCTCTGGTGATAAGATGGCTTAAAACTCATAATAGAAGAGATTAGGGTTTATGAAAATCCGTCCATGGCTTCCCTGTCTTCGCGAAGAAGACGAAGACCTGTTCGATCGATCGATCGACGGTCGCCAGAATCTGGCAGTTTCGCCAGTTGGGTATATAAGAAGGAAAATTTATATAAAAATCTTATGTAATTAATTATTGAGAAATTAAATACATGGGTTTAAATCTAATTAATTGTAGATAAATTAATTAGGGTTTGAGGCTAATAAAATTAGAGTCGGGAATGGTGACTCGGGTAAATTTATTTTGGGCAACGGGAGTAAGTCCAAATTTATGGTGGGGGCGACACCAACAATAACTAAATTAATTAAAGTGCAATTTAATTAATACTTAGAGTTGGACCATAAACTCTTAATAATTTTAATAGGCTTATGTTACGGATTTTAGTGAACGGTATAGCCGGGACTTTTATATTTATATATACGGAGGCGTTAGTATATATATATATGGTGTGCTCAATTAATATCAGTGATTAGATATTTGTTACTATAGTGCTATAGGGGGAGGTTGCGCGTAGTGGATGAATCCCCTAGCTCGAGGAGTAGGGTGAGTATATTCCCGAGGTCATAGCGTCCGTTATATGGGTGAGGGACAACTCACTTTCAGGGAAGGAATATGACCGCCTCCAATTATTTATTTTTATCAAATTGGTGTGAAAATTCTGACCTGGGATAACTAGGCTATGTGAGTATACCTAGTGGGATAGCACTTTATAGAATTTACATTCCGGGAGTATTTTTACTCGGGAGGTTGCAAGTTATTATATATATTACAGTATGATTGTGGATGCTGGAATATGATTATAAGTATATAATTTTATAATTAATTATATACGGAATATTAATGAAAAGTGGGTGATTTCACAGGTATAACGAATGTAGAAGTTATATGAATAATAAAAGGGAAATGATTTAGTTAAGTTGATGTTACCAATAACTTATATATCAAAATCACTACATACTCAGTTAGAGTAAGGTGGGTATAAGGGAACCTTGTTAATTATCTAGCCATGAGATGAGTAACTAGGTAATTAAATTAAAGCGTTCGTAGGATATAATAGAGGAAGAGTAAGGAAGTCCTCAAGAGAGTGCGATATTAACTAAAAATATGAAGAGCATGCATATTTATTTATTACTGCAAGTTAATCATTTGTTAAATGTTTTTCAAATGTTTTGGGTACTAACCCTTGCTATAAAAACTTTTAAAAACCTTTTAGGTGTCCAACCATAGGGATGCCAGCCTTGACTATATTCCAGGGATCCGTTACTGCAGCATATGTGGATGTTGCGGGATTTTGATAGACGCCTCATTCTTCATTCTTAAATGTAGAAGTTCATAATTAGTATTCGAGCATGTTGCTCACTTTCCATTTATTTGTATTAGACTTGTTGAGAGTTTATTCTTATCTTTATGGGATTTATTATTTGGACCGTTGGTTTATTCGGTCAATTATTTTTACTTGTGAATGATTAATTTCAGTTATCTGTGATTGTTATATAGTTTTATTTCCGCATGGGTGTTTGTTAATTAATGAAAGATAAAAATTGGCACCAGTCTATTTTTCTCACTTAGGTGGTTAGTAAATAATAAGACGACAGTGATGCTAAGAATGGACCAAATGAGAAACCTGTTCTAACTTGATTTAGGACTGATCACCCGGGATTAATTAGGCGGGGTGTCACACACAGTATATACATATCCTATATATTCTTCCTAGAATATATATAAACGGCCATAGTGGCCTATAGCATCTAGCGATAACCAATAGTCCCAAAGATTCCCTCCAAGAATCATAATCATGCATTCATATAAGCATGATACTAAACCTAAAGTATTTCTTACTTTGAAAATCACTATATATCTCAATCCCATCTAAGGATTTATTGGATATCTCCAATGATACCATTCCACTCTAAGTGAAGTATATATATATACCTCTATATTCCCAAATTATCCTAATTATCTCCTAGGATATACTTAACGATAATCGATATAATTATGCTTTCTATAAGCATAATTATATAGGCCTATATGCCTACGAGAATTATCCTCGGGATTTATCTCACCCGAACAACCTTAAATTCAGTGGGTTAAGGATTTCAATTCCTTGAACCCCAAGACTACACCTAGTCCAATTAATCATTTAGAAGTCCCCAATTTAATTTAGGAACCCTAATCCATCAATTTCAGCAAATATTATATTTTTCTCAAAAATATAGATTAAGGGTTATATACTTAAAACCTTTACTTTACCCTCCTAAATTGCCTCAACTTATGGACCATAAAGTCCTAAAATGTCCTTTAGGTTATCACCTAATTAACCTCAAAGCAAGATGAAATGGAATCTATCCCATCCAAATCACCCTAAGAAAATTGTCCATTTCAGCAGGGGTCGATCGATCGACCCGTGGCCGTCGATCGATCGCTGGCTCGATCGATCGAGCCCCCATGATCGATCGATCGATCAAGTCGGGCAGCTTCTTCTCCGAGAAGCTGTTTCGGCCATGGAAGCTTCCTCCAAGCTTCCATCTCTTCACCCAACGGCCTACAACTTCTACCAACAACAAATACACTTATAATACGGGTCCTAAACATCCTAGAACCCGGAATCACCCAATATTTTTGGTTAATTTCTAAATTTCTCCAGTTTACCAATTTTAGGGGTTTATTCGTTTTATCTCCCGAAAACCCGTTTTATCCACAAATACCCAACCCAAAATCATTAGGGTTTGTTATACCAACAATGATATGAGATATTTATGCTCAAAAATAAATAAAGCAAGTAAACACTTGCCTCGTGGATAAAATTCGACGTCCTTGAGCCGAATCCCGCGGAGGCTGGCCGGAATCTCCCCATTTTTCCTCTTTTCTTCCCTCTCTTCTTTCTCTTTTCTCTTCTCTTTTCTCCCTCTCTTCCTCCTTTTATAAGGAGAAAAGGGTTTAACCCCTTTAAAACCCAAAAACGACTCGTTTACCTAATTACGAGCCTATATAACTCCAAAATTACCCGAAACTCAATTTCGACAATCGGACACTCTTTTTCGACTATCTCGGACATTCCGAGACTCATGGCACAGTCGAAATTTCCATCCGAGGTACTTGACCGCAAATCACTATTCTAACCCATAAAAGAAATTGCGAGTTTTCAACTCAAAATCTTACATCTTTTGTCGCTTTACTCAACGGCGACATATAATTAAAATATTTCGACCTATATAGTCCCAAAAATAATCACAACATCCCTCGAAAATCATTTAATCCTCGAATATCCCGAAAATTACTATTTTAGGAAATTCTCCAAATTGTCAATTTATATTTATTTATGGAATTTAATCGTCTCCAAAAGGGAGGGTTGTTACATACTCCCCCCCTTACAACGGAATTTCGTCCTCGAAATTCAGGTATAACCTACACCATCTAACTAGGATCACTCCAAATCCTAATACCTCAAGGGAAATGATACTAACCCAACGGTTCTCAACCATATGCTACACGACTATCACGATCGTAAAGTGACTCTTATACGTCACATAATACCCATCATCTATAATGCCTATCGGCATGAATTTTAACCTTATATACTACGCCCCTTCTATTTAAGGCGGTATATAAAACCATCTTACCAAGATGCCCATACACCTTTCCAACTTGTGCACATCTGCACATCCGTAGTGAACGTCTGACACAGAACACTCTCTCCCAATAAGGATCTCCTTTCCTCGGTGAAATACTCACCTATGGGTCCTCCCAAACCTTGAAATTCAATTCAATTCGCCACTAACTATACTAAACTTACATCCTAATAATACTAAGGTCTATGCGATGTACTACATACGCGAAACTACTATAATCCTAAGTATGTCCCTAGTGCCCAAGGCCTCTCTCAACTCCCGACAATTGCTTGGTTTCATGCGTGGGACGTCTCGCTAAGGCAAAATACAAACAAGGAACCCTCCCGTTACACTACTCCCTCGCGTAGTCGATCATCGAGATATAGCGACCTAAGGCACACCAGCGGGACGTCCTAAATACTGCCTACGCTAAACTACGAACGCATTTCTACTACCTGATCCTTGCTCCCATACGGAAGGAAACCTAACCAATCGAAGTACCCACTTTCTTTGAAAGTGTCACGTACATCATACCTTCTCAAAATTTGCCTTTTCACTAAGGCCTGACAGTTATCCTCAAATAAATTTCTCTAAGTCCAACCTCACCCACCCACTTGTGGCAAGGGGACCACTTTAGTGCTTTTCCATAGCACAATCTTTCCATAGTATATCAACATCATGTGGCTTATAGCCTATAGTGGTTCATCCACACTATAAGACATTTCCACAAAATCAACATCCTTGCATCCCATAACAGCTCCCCACTCCCGACGCCGTTAAGAGTCATGTGTGGAGTGTCTCGCAAAGCGAAATCCAAACAAGGAACCCCTCCACACATTAACCCTTGACTTCGTTGGTTATGGAGTTCTGTCATTTCAACATGCAACCGGGATATCCCTATCCCCTAATCCAACAAAAGGTGGTCTGAACTCCTATCTCTAACTAAGAGTCACACCACCCAGCGCTCACACCATTTCTAAGTCCTTGCGCAAACCAGTACTGAGCTAAATTTTACAGCTCAACAATGATCATGTGGGCCTTAAATTATATCTATAAGGTTGTCACATATACCAACCAAAATAAGGAAGCCTCTAATCATCGAGGTTCCATAAATCCATAATAACAAAGGTGTACTCAACCTGTATCCAGGAGAGACATCGCAACCACAATCTGTTCCCTCCAGGAACTATGGACACGATAGTCTTGCCATTATTATCCTGCTATCGCTCCGATCAACCAAATACATTATACGTATATATATAAAATATATTCACCCGCCTCTATGGCGAGTGAAAGAAAATAAAATTCCGCTATCGCGGAAAACACACAAGCCTACATTATTATTTTATCGTGACCAAATACAAAGCTCAAATTACACACACGAGTCTAGGTCTATCGAACGCCACAACTTCAACTAGCCACACCTCTTACTAGAATTTCTTAACTCTAGGCCCCATCTGGGCACCCTAACCGTGTCCTTTATTACTACCATGAAAAGACTAATCGTGTGGCTACGCACTTCACATCATTATTTCCATCATTGGTCTTCCTGACCATTATGGAGTTGTCAACACCATCTGACTCTATAGCCTCGCTCCTTACAATCACCTTACTCCTCTTAACTCCTTTGTTAAAAGGAAATTCCACCACCGGTTCCAACAATCCTCCCTCATTATATCTCCCCATGTGGATGTCCCCTCAGGGGCACCTGAACACACCCACTTTCTCCGTAAGTGTTAACAACACTTATCTAGTGAGCCTATCCTTCCTGGAAAGGACTCATTTTTCATTGTACCTTCCTCACTTCGGTACAAGGTTTACTTCCCCATAATGTTCTTTATTCACTGTCGGTCTTCGACCGATCCTTATGTGAATAATTACGAAACGGAATTCTTCTCCTTCCTGCAAAATCATGGGGACTCATGGTAATTCAATTTGAGTACCACTTTCTACCACAGTAGTACTTGGTTGCTCATAACTACTATACTTTAGTAGCCGTTGCAACAATCCTTAGCAATTTGCCACAAGGAGAGTGGCCTCTACTAAGGTCCTCGTACCCACTTCTATCAGCTTCCCCAGCTAAGCCTTGCCAACTGCTATCCCCCCCGAGGCCCTCCTTGGTCGTCCTTCTTCGATCGGCACACATGATCCTAGAAAGAGCACGTAAAGGATTTACTAAAATCTTCTAACATGGCAGGAGAACGAAATCTCACAGAGAAATCAACAATCCTAATCCTGGGGCTCTATAACAAATCGAGAGCAACGCTGAAAGCGTAGTACGTCCGCACAGCGTAGTACGTCCGCACGAATATGGCATAGTGTTGAGACTCCTGTTTTAATTTGATATAGGAGTGATCGCCCGGTATTTTATTAGGCGGGGTGTCACACATACTTAGCTAAGACAACTACTACTGGCAAACCTCTAAGGAACACTAATCTCCCAATATTTAAATAAAAATTACCATTATCAATCTATGATATATTCTTATCTTATATACTAAGGTCATATGCCACTGTTTGACAAAGTTTTCAAATTTTCGCACTTCATCTGTTCATGCAACTCGAAGCCACAACTACTTTAAAGTCTTATAGTATTCTTACTTGGGCATACATTTCCTTATCAATACACTTTATAGTATTCTATAACGTTATACGATTACCATGCATACATAATTTCATCTTAGGCTTTGCAATCTATAAATGGCAACTCGCTCAACTCACGGTAGCACATAACGATGCCAAACATGATGTTCCCTTGGTATGGGTAACCAAAAGAGTCGAACCTATAATTTTATGACCCTACATCCATCCCCCAAAGTATATTTTTTACTATATTTGAATCAATCTTTGAAGTACGAAACCATGTACCTACGACCTTCGTTGTATCCAATGCTCTACTGATTGACACACAATGAAACAGTAGGCCCCAAAACAGTCGAAAAATACATGAACATAACTCAATTATCCATGCAATCATTGATATGATGCGTATGTAATTTTAAACAAATAATCACATGGAATGTGCCCTCAGATACTGTGATGCATAAGCCCTTCCTGACCAAACCCACACCATCACTAAGTCAAATTATGTCGTATCTAGGTATCCATTGAGTAACAAATCTCAACTATGACAAAACGTGTTAGGAATATAGACGATTGCAATATATTCATTTCCAAAATTTGAAAGATTTTCGTACTTAACCAATGAACCCTCTCTTGCTTATCGTGGATACAACATCATGCGTAACTAGGGATAGTATTGAGTTACCTCGGTAAACATAAATGTTCCTTGACTAACCTTCGAAATGCCGAGGCATTTCTTAGACGTCCCATGCAGAACTTTTCCTTAAATATTTAAAAAAAATCACGTTGACTTAAACCTCAAGGAACCTAAATAAACATGCCTATATTAGCATTTTCCCTAATTCACGAGCAACCTACATCCAAGATTGTTATTTCGATAAGTATATCTCATTGGGTATCCACCCTACTATGGGCCTTGTTGCCATAATTCCTACTATTGTATAATTCTCAATATTTTGAGGCAATATGCCTTCACTTAAGTTGTGTGCTAATTACATCAATCGATTTTGAGTCATTTGAAAAGCCCACTATGATCGAACCACATTTACCCCTTTGTACAAATCATTATGCTACTCTAAAATCCTATGTTTAACCTGATGTACAATGCCCAAGACATTTCTAATATACAAAGATATAGAACACCGTTGCACCTGTTGATGTTATTTAAATTATATAATCCTTTGCCCAAAAATCTCCAAAGATGGAAAAACCATAATTTTCTAGCCCTATAATGAGTCATGACATTAAAGTTGTTTTACCCTAAAGATGTTGCTTAAAATACTCTTGTCGGAAATACCAATGCAATAGATATAATTATTCAATGACAAAGATCTTTTCCTAAATTATACAACTCCTACTATGAGAGGTATCTCAATTTTCATTTAAGACTTGAGTTAGTACAATTTTCCTTCCAATGACAATGCAATCACTTATGAGATTTTGTGCAATGTAAAGACATTAAAAAATTCTTTCTTCGGAACCGAAACTTACCTCATAAAAACTTTGCATGATAAAACCACTTATGACTTAGCTACCCTATGTCTCCTTGATTTCAAAAAACTACACCTACAATCCACTAATAGACGAAAGTCCATCCAACCTTTGACGCAATGCAAGAACGCTCTAGTATGATTCAATAATCCCCTTGGGTAACGAGCACCTTTAATATTAGGTACTGAACCCCTCTGGAATAGTTATTCAATGATAATCGAAGTCCATCATCATTAACCCTTGGTGCATTTTTGTGATGTTACCAACACTTGTTCGAGTCCTGAGCCATGATGAGACAATGTCTATGGCGTGAGACAAACTTGGTGCCAAGAATCTCTTAATTACTTTCAATACTATTTATACAATGACGTGTAAGGTACCTAGTTTATGGGTTATGGTATTGACACAATTCTATTGCGCTACTCTAATAATCCAATTCCCTGAATTTTCATGATTATTTTATGGGAGCCTTACTATAGATCACTAAATTTTTTTCTTAATTCTCAAAAAAGCGTAAACAACCTTTGCTACACGATGTGGGATGTCACCTATTTTCCTTGAATATTAATGTCATCACATGTCTTCGAGGTGAATACTCATCAAGATAATTGTCACTATACCTGAGGAAGCCCAATAGTTAGCACGATGACTAAAAATCAACCCCTTGTTATCAACAAAGAGTCTTCCAATGGTGTCGTAAACCTTAACTCCAACATTGTAACTGCATGGACACGAAAATTGGAGTTCCCGTTCACTTTACAAGACTGAGCCAAAAGTCGAACTTTCAATGATTGAAGATCAAAACTTGATCTCATGACTACATGTCAATTCAGTAGGAACTTAAACCAAAAGCTTTGGTACTAAGTTGTAACACCCCAAATCAAATTTAAGGGTCGCCAATGGGTCAACTCGATATGATCTGACTGCGTTAAGTGCGAAGTGAAAAGCCTAGATAATATTTCTAGTCCATTTGAATTAATTATATTTATCGAATAAGCATACAATTCCATTTTTCATGCATATTAACATAAGGATAAAGTGTGTAAAACCTAATAGGCTACACCATAAGGTTAATGTGATTAGAGCTAATAACGTAAATAGTAAGAGTCATCTACATGCAAAACAGTCTCAAAAGATGAAATATCGATTAACCTGTCGTAATAAAGGGAACATGGTGAGACAATGGCAATTGGAGTTCCTAATAACATTTTAATATAGAAATTAACAACGGAAATAATGGATGCAATATCAAGCATCAACTTGAATGTACATACAATAACTAAACAGTGTATGCATTAATCATGTTTTATTCAAAAATATTTTCTCTGACTTAAGTAAAAATCCATTATCCTTAACATTCTATGCCTTGCCATTTTATTACAAAAACGTTCATTTTATCCATTAATCCAGACGATTAATATGTGAGAAACCATATTCATTTATTCTTTCTCTACGTTAATCAAACTTCCTTTGAAATTCATCAATTTCACGTTAAATTTCCATGTCTAAGGAATTATTTGAAAATCATTTTTAACATATGCTCCACATGTATGAAAAGACTTATTTATCCTTATACGTCACCTCGGGCCTATAAGTTTATAGGTTATTCGAACGCTCGATTACGGTCTTTGTTGCTTTATTTCCTTTTTCTTTTAACTTTACTAACACATTACCATGTTAACTAATTATATTCTTTTATCCGTTACATCATGGGCTTATCAATTATCTCAATAGCATGATTACCCATAGTCCCATTATATACCTATTAAACTAGGAATAACATATCCGTTTATAATTATAAACTGTTTTACTTTTCTTAAAATTTATCACTTCCATATCTTTTTATTTATTTCTTTTTACATCATGGAGTTAATCATATCCAATTTATGTTTATGGGCTTTCATCGCTTGCCATAAATGTATCATCCATTGCTTCTCCAGCCCGTGGTTTTAGGTGTTAGCATGCACATTAGGTCCTCAAGCATTCCTTAAACTTTCGTGGTACTCCTTTGTGAAAACTGTTTCACTTTACTTTAAGTCCATTTACTTTCGGTTGTCCAGCAAAGATTTTTTTTTATCAAAAACACTCAGAAAACCACTTTTATTTTTATTTGCACGAATGCCCATTTTGTTTACTTTAACCATTTTACTCGTTTCGAAGGCTAAAACCCAAGGTAAATACCATCTTGCCACCTTGCTTACACGTTTGAACACATTTTATCGTTTAGTACTCGTTACATAAATTTAATGTTTAGCCAACATTTTTACATTTATCAAAGTAAGATTATTCTTCCATTTGTAAGATTAAAGACCACTACCATCATATTTGTGTTCATTTTAAGCCTCGTGAAACAAGTTAACTTTTGATCAAAATACCATGTCTGGAGTAAATATCATGAGTTCATCTTCCTTAGGGTTCATTTTGTAAAACTATTCATTTCAAGTCTCACATGCATTCTATTTATTAAAACAATGAAAAATTCCAAGGTTCACTTTTTTAATCCACATTTAACATATTTCAACTTACATCCTCAAGGAATGCCCAACAATACTTTTACAACTTTCTTCACTTTAGCAATTTTCCATTTGTACTTTGAAAATATTTACACAATATTTTCATGAAAAACTTCACTTTAATATGTACACTTTTATCCCAACATATTAAATAGTGTCACATCTCAACATATTTTGCATAAAATGTAAACCATTTTTAGCTTATTGACACCCTTTTTGAAATAATATATTTTAACATGAAATAATAGTGTTTACTCGTAACACTTTCATAAAAACATCATTTCCAATATTCTAAAATTATTGAGAAAACCACACAAATAATTTAGTCCCATATTTTCATTTATTCCCATGAAAATATTAATATTAACAATGTGATAACATTTTTATTACATAAAAATCAATACTTTATGTTCTGAAAATTTCACAACTTGAAAACTATTTTCAAATCCCACTTTTAATGCTTTATCTCACATGAAATCGTAAAATATGTCATAAATAAGTAACACGTGTGTTTATTATACATCTATACACATATATGGGTATTTAAACTTAATTTTAGAATATAAGTGAAATAAAAAAACCTACCTCAAATGAGTCAAAAATGATAAGAAATAGGTTGAAGAAGAAGACCCCCCTCCCTACCTCCAAAGGGTTGACTTAGAGGGGTTACCAAGTTTCCAAAAAACATCATAAAAACATCCTTTAATATTGCCTTCAAACCGTGTAAGATTATGAATTTTACTCATGTTACCTAATAAGACTAGATTGTCTTATTCTGTTGACCAAATATACTTTGAGTCTTGTCCTTGAGGTCATTCCGGCAAAGCATCATGAAAATTATTCAATGTCCACCCTTGCCTTCATATATGTCCTTTTTATACCACTATTATGAAGAGAAACGGACAAGTATACTCATACACATTTTACTCACACATGTTATCTTTATAATAAAATACTTGTGTGTGTGTTTGTGTTGATATGAAAATTTGAAATTGTTTATGAAATGAAATAAAAATATTTTTGAAAATCTTAAACATGCATTCCATAAAGGGTGTTGATCTCTATCACATTTGACCTTCGTCAGAACGAGGTTTTCTCTCGCTGCATCGAGAGTGTCTCACTGGTCGTGCCTTGCTCCAAAGATTTTCATTTTTGGGTTGCCTTGTATCAACATTGCAGGATCATTGTAATGATGCAAAAGCTCATTTCAGTTATACTTTAGCGATGTGTCAGTATAGTGAAAAAGCCACTTTTTTAGCTAGATTGTGCACATCATTCTTGATACTCGTGCAAACTAAATATCTCACCATATCTTTTATAATTTTACACAATGTCACTTCATGTAACTCTACTCACCTACTTGTACCCTCCTATATTCTCTTGAAAGCTTGTGCGTTATATGTAAGTGGGTTAGACTTCATTTTATGAGAGAGTAGAAGTGTGATTTTTTGTATTCTTTGAGGACAAAATATTTTGGCTAAAACCTTCTTGCCATAAGAATCAGTTAAGGAAGGAAAGATCTTCTGATAAAAACTTATTTTTGAATCTTGTATTCATCTAAGTTTTGAGTCTTGTTTTTCTATTCCATATATTCTTAAAAAAATTTAAGTTTAAATACTTGTGCAATCTAAAATTATTTTAAAGTTAACTTGCTTTCTTTAAAATACTTTCAAAACCTTGAACAAATCTCTTTCTAATTTTTCCTTGTATTATTTTTAGATTTCATATATCTCAAAGATATATTTTTTGAGTTAAGCCATTGTTTTAAGAAATACTTTCACCTTTGGTCATCACACACCTAGAAAGTCGCATGACACTCAAAGGAGGCTTCACACCATTATTACATCTTAGAACAAATAGTTTCTTCTTCAAAATCAAGATGAAGAAAGTTTGCTTCAAACATAAAACAAAAAATTTATGTGGTATGAGGACTTTACAGCATTAGTTGTGGACCAAAATCGATCGCGCTTATCTAGCGTACTCCAGATGTTGACGCTCTCTACATAGGATGTGGTGGAAAAGAGTGTATAGTCGTTCATAATGTTGAGAGGGTGTAAAGTCTCTATCTTCTAGTTGTAAAACTCTACCACAGTACATTTGTCATTCTGTCGGCCAGAGGTTTTTTTCCGTTGTGGGTTTTCCTCATATGCCTTAGTGTTGTGCTATATTATTTATCTTTCGGTTTTTTAAATTAATTCACCTAAATATTGAAGATAAAAATTTATGGAATCTAATTTGTAAACAATTTTCCACATAGAACTTAAGCTTTATATTTGTTTCCTAATCTTGAACTTGAATAGAAAACCTTGTCACAACTTCACAAGAGATGTTAATCGGGTATCTTTCATCCATCTTGATTTAGAACACATGCTCTCTTAAACTCAATTAAAAACATACTTCCTTTAAATATCTAGGTTGCACCTTAAAAATGCTCCAAGATATAACCTCATAAACACCTCCAAAATTCTGCAATAAACTCCTAGAATAATGTATTTTTTTGTCAAGATATACTACTAATATTTACTAGAAATAATATGTATGGGCTTGGGTTTCTCACTCATGAAGTTACATGGACAGTCCTTGGAAGAATGTGATGTAAGAATTATGTATGGATCCTTTAAAATGGCGGACACATAGTGATTTCATGATTATGTAAGGTGAGTTTTTCTGCTGCAGGTTGCTCTTAGCTAAATCAAAATCAAGAGTGAGAGAAAAATGATCCCCTTTGCTGGACGGGTAAGTTTTGATAAGAGGGGGTGATTCATTGCATATTTTTACCCTATATCTTTATGCATTCTAGCACTTTTTACGGTCCTAAATGCTTATATTTATTCTCATTAACTAGAAAACCTCGTATTTGGATATATACATGCTTTATAGGGGTTAATTGTGCTTCTGTAGGTATTGGAACACTAAAAGTGAGGATCTGTTGCATTTTGGAGAAGTTTCATCACCAAACGTTACTTTAAGGGAATTTTAGTCAATTCACACATCATCTTTGGTTCATAAAAATTCCACGGATGCATAGTTCATTGAGTTAGCATCGCGTGGCTGCAAACGACACATTGTTTCAATTTCGGACGAAGAAGTTATGGCCATTTTCGTAATGAAATTTTTCTTCTCATGTGAAGACCAAAGAATTGCAGAAAATAGAGTACCGGTCAATCGCGGTTCTGATGCCGGTCGACTGCGAGTTTTGATTTTGCCTTGGATGGAAGACAGTCTGGCTGAACTTAAAAGCGTGGTCGACCGTGATCACCAAATTTTTTCCACTTTCTTATTTTTATTTTCTTTTTCCTTTATTTCTTTTGTAACTTACTATATAAACCAATTTTGGTTTTTATTCTCATTATCTTACATTTTACATTAGGTTTAGGATTTGTATTGAGATATTTGCCATACTCTCCATTTCCTTTTGGTGTTTTACCCATTTTCATGTATGTAAGCTTCATTTCTTTGTCTCTTTCATTTGTTTATTGCTCTCTTTACTTGCTTCCTTTCATTTCCATGCCTAATTAATATTTATTTCTTGCTATTTCTTTCTTTTATAATTAGGTTTACTTGCTTTCTTTCTTTAGTTGCTTTCTAGTATAGTTTTATCGCATTTTTTTACTGCTTTCCTTTACTGCGTTTTTATCATGCTTTCTAGCTAATTTAGTCTAGGTTGTGTCGGATTGAACTCACCTAGGGTTGACATGTTGATTTTCTTTGGTGATGGATTTTACAAGTTTATTTCGAGTGTGTTGTCCTAGTTATTACGCTTAGGACATTTGATGGGGTATATCATGTATGCTCCGTGCTTACGACCTTGCGTGCGTAATTTCTGGGGTATTTATTGACGCCAAAATATTATTAGACTTTTATGCGAATTTAGGGGTGTGATATCTCTTGATTTAATTGACTGTCGAAACAAAAGTCAATCTTAATAACTCGTGAACCCATGTAACCATTTTATACTAATTAACTCGGAGTGAGGGATATTTGATGCAACCTATAGTTTTTATTCTCTTTGTTAATCATAGTTTAATTTACACTCTCCTAGCTTAATCATTCCTTTTTTGCATCTTTTTTCCTTTTTGTTATAATTATCTTTTACACTTTTATTTTAGGAATATTAAACCACTTAAATTCTAGCATCTTGTCTTTGTGGATTCGATACTCGGACTCGCCGCTATACTCCTTTAAAAGAGTGAAGTCATAGTTTAGGTTTTTGTATAGAGTTGGCGAGCTGAATATAACAAACGACCGGCGAGTAGGTGACTCTCGCGCTGTGACAAAACCCAGCATATCAAATGGTTTTGTTGTCGGGGACTTGTTTGTTTTAGAATTTATTTGATTTAGTATTTCGTAGTATTTTTTTTCGATTTGTATTTTTTGCCTAACATTTTTGTAGGACTTCTACATTTGAGCGCCAAGAACCGCTTGAATTTTTCATGCGCGCATCACTTTGTGGAATTCGTCACTTCGAGCCATCTTTGGGGTAAGCATGTCTTATTCCAATCCTTTCGGTAATCATTATGATAATTCTCAAAATCCCCATAAACCTATGACTTTTGGTGAATACTTAGAGTCCAAAAAAATTACAAATTCAAAAATGACTTTGGGCGAGTATTACAAAAGTCAAGCTTTGGAGTGCATGTATTTTGAGGAGGATGATAACGATTTTGGGCCTCTAATTCCTTATAATAGGAATTTTGAAACAAATTTCAATAGATTTCAAAATTCTTATAATAATGAGTTTAAGTATAGTTCCGATAATAATTTCCAAACTTCTCATTTCCAAGAATCTGCGCCTCGACCTATGACTTTCGATGAGGTCTTGTGCATGCTTGAAAATGAGAAACTTGAAAACCATTATCGGGAAGAAAATCGTTTGTGGGATCATGAATTGGATTTATGATTTGATTCCGACGACAATTTTTCTTCCGAGACTTTTAAAGTCCTGGAATGTTTTGAACAAAATGAAGACTTTGTGCCTACTTTGGAACAAACCATTCTTGACTTCGCCCATATTTTAATTGAGAATGAAATTGAGGATGAAATGGATGTAGTATCCATTTGCAATGAAATGATTTCTTCTTTGGCCCCCAAAGAAGAATATTCCATTAAAAATGATCTTATTTCCTTCAAAACTCAATCTTCAAGCGATGATGACTCATCTCTTGAGTTTGTATTTCTTTCCTCACCATTTTTCATTCTATGTTATCACACTGTTACAAGTACCCGATGAACTGGTTCTGAACTTTAATGTGTTAAACCTTTTCACCGATGAGGAGTACTTGCTCGAGTCGCCTTCCATGATCACATCTTTTCCTTCTTGTGCACCCCTCCCATTCCAATTTCAAAATACTTGGGAGAAAATTCAGTTTTTTTGGACCTCTTGTGTTTTTGTCACCCGTCTTATCCAAATCCCCCATCCTCCCTCCAAAATTTTTAATTGGGGATGGTTCATTTCTTCCGCCTTACACATGCCTTCCGTTGTTCGAATGGAATTCCTATTTTCCGAGAGGCATGCATGAAAGTGAGGGTACTCCAGTTATTCTCCAAAGCCAAATTGTAGTTTTGGTGGACCCAAAAAAATTTCAAATTCTAGTGTATAGTTAGTTAGAAGTTAAAATTATAGGTTGTAAATAGTTAGTTTTATTTTTCTTATTTTCCTTTATTCTTACTTATAATCTAGTGTAATTAGTTAAAGTTCTTTTTTCTTCTTTTTGGTATGCTTTGGTACTAACATGTTTTGTAGAATCATTGGACTTATACTTTCACGAGATCGCTCATTTGTGGGTAATATCGCTTTTTTCCACTCTTTAACTTGGTTATTAATTTACATTGAGGACAATGTCAGGTTTTAAGATAGGGTGTGTGGGATATTCTATCCATTAATTGGGGGTTTCTTTGATTTGATTACCTGTTAGTTACTAAGTATGCTTTTCTTGTAAAAATTTAAAATTTTCAAAAAGACTTTCTTTTTTTTCTCCTTTTTGGGGCATTTTGCCTTTGTTTTAGATGATAAATTTCAATAATTTCCCGATCTAATAGACAACTCAATGATGCATGCTCTCTATTTTAGAAGTTATTAGACTTTAGTCCTAATTATTGATATTATGAATAACTTCATGAATTGAACTTTAATCCCATGAGCACATGCACTTTTCTTGATTTATTGATTTGGTTTAAGATTTTTATAACTCGTTAATCTTTTGTTGCATTGTAGATACTTGCACCAAGTAAGCTTTGTACCTTCCGTCATTTGTGAGTGTTATACACTTCTCTTTCCTCTTCGAAAACGTTACAATCATTGGTAATCTCTCTATTCTTTCATTGATCGTTCATTAATTGAGTTCATTCTTGAAATGTATTACTTGAGCATGATTTTCAAAGTTTGTTTTGACTCGAGAATTGCGTAAACTTTATGAAATGATCATAGGCCATCTTTGTTATATCACCCATATTGACCTTGACCTCACCTTATATGTTCTCCCTCGTTAACCCCTTTGAGCCTAAATATTAGCCTTTTGTTTCATAACCCAAAAATCCAATAACCAACTTCGAATTGGAGTTATATACCATATATATTACCTTCCACACATTTGTTTAGAATATAACTTGGGATTAAATGATGTTGAATTGCGGTTGTAATTTAGGCATGTGAGAGTGTGAAAAGTAAAGAAAATAAAGGGTAGTGAAAAATAAAAAGAAAAAGAAGAAAAGAAAACAAAAGAAAACAAAATTAAAAGTGAGAAAAAGAAGAAAAGAAAAGAAAAGAAAGAGAAATTTGTATATGCTGTGTATAGTGTTCAATAAGATTTGTTTACTCTCCCCATTGTTATATTCAATGCCTTTTATGGAACTTATTTTTCAATTTTTGATATTGCCCGCATTTTTCCATTATCTCGAGTTTTCATCTCCTAACACTTTGAAACCGTATATACATATCCTTCATTTCGTGCCCTAGCCTAGCCTACCTTACAACCCTATATAAGTCCTATGTGATCTTATGGTGAGTTCAATTTAAAAGTCATAATAGTTTTGAAAATATGTGAAAATGGCAGTATCTTTCATTGAGATTACAATTTTTAATTTCCTATATAACGTTCTTCATTTGTGACATGTGTGCGGCCTAGTTTCCATTTCCATTTACTCTTTATGCTCACATGTTCCGTGTGTTAACTCCCTGTTTCGAGTGAATTCACTTGATGAGTGTAATGCCCATGAGGATTGAATATATGCTTGCTTTATTTTTATTCGATTTATATAAGTTTTTTCCAAATCACACTTTGCATGTGCTCACTCCCCTCCCACATTTTAAGGTTTCAATTCTATGATGTGCATTCTATAATGTTAATAATATGGACTTTCATTTGAATTCGTTCATTGTGCTAATAATGCGTATGAAATCCTTTTTGATATTGTTGGGCTTGTCGCATGTTGGTTTGGGCATATTTTGAGGAAATTATATGATGTTTGTGGGTTTCATCCCTGAAAGCCCTCACGAGACGACACTCGTCCACTAGGGTAACCTACGGGTTTAACGGCTTATTGCATACGCTAAATGCAATCGTGCTCCCTACGAAAGTAGCATTTATATTTCGATTCATATATTCTTCTTGTACGTCCTTCTGTGGACTGATTTTATTTGTTTCATCATTAGGGACTAGCAATGTTTACGTTAGGGGGTGTGATTCATATCGAATATTGCAAATTTCTGCCCTATATCTTTATGCATTCTAGCACTTTTACGATCCTAAATGCCTATATTTATGCTCATTAACTAGACAACCTCGTATTTGGATATATACATGCTTTGCAGGGATTAATTGTGCTTCTGTAGGTATTGGAACGCTAAAAGTGAGGATCCGTTGCATTTTGGAGAAGTTTCATCCTCGTACGCTACTTAAGGGCATTTTAGTCAATTCACATTTCATCTTCGGTTCATAAAAATTCCACGGATTCGTATTTCGTTGAGTTAGCATCGCATGGCCGCAAACGGTACGTGGTTTCGAGTTCGGACGAAGAAGTTATGGCCATTTCCGTAATGAAATTTTTCCTCCCATGTGAAGACCAAAGAATTGTAGAAAACAGAGTACCGGTCGACCACACTTCTGTAAAAATAGGCCCTCGATTTTAATTTTACTTAATTAAAATATATTATTATTTCCTTTTATATATATAGATCGAGATGCGGAAGCGTTAGGATGGTTCAACAAATAACAAATTTGAATTTCTATTTCAAATTAAAATAAAACACAAGTGCAAATTAATGAAACACACACAAATATTAATTTCACTTAAACCAATTAATTCAAGTCCTAGAATTTGTCTACGTCATATTTTGCAATTTTATCAAATTAGGCTAAACCAATTTTAACAAATCACTTGAATTAAATAAACTTTACCCAATATTTATTTTAGCACCAAAATAAATAAATAGTAATTAAACCAATTTTATCTTTTTAACCTAAGCATGCGTTCTAGGTGAGAGCGAAAGATAAAATAAAAACAATAAATCACTACGCCGCGATGCACGAGGAAAAACTCAGGACGGGAAACAACCTCGGACGGCCCAAGCCACAAATCCACTAGATACGGATTTACAAATAAAAGACAAAAAGGCTTACAACACACGACTCGATCCCTCTCAAGCCTCGATGCTTCTTCTTGTACACACCTCTTCCTAGCGGATAACCTTGGAACTCCATCGCGGCCTCGAAATCCACCAATCGGACTATGTTTGGTCACCGCCACCCGAGCAAGGAGACTTTCTCCAAGTGGGTAATTCCGCAACAAAAACTCTTCTTCTTTCTTTATGGGATGTAGAAGAAAACCCGAAACTTCTCTTTGAACGGAAGAGATGAACCTGGTGCCAAACTCCAAGAAAGATATATGAATATGGGAACTTGGAAGAAATTAATTTGGGTGTAAACTAGAGTGGTGTATAGTTTTCTCTTTGATAAAAACACACTCAAAACATGATCTTTTTCCCTCTTTGATTTTACTCTCAAAACACTCTCTAGGAGTTAATAGGATATGAAAAAGATTAATTAACAAAAGTGATTCCCGCACATATTAAAGTCTGAAAATAGTTGGTTAAGAATCAAGTGGGGAAGTGGGTGAAAACTGCTCAAAACTGCCAGAAAGTTGTTCCCGCTGGAAACTCGTTCGAACGACATCTCGTTCGAACGACTCTTCTAACGAAGTTCCAGTATGAACTCGTTAGAAGATCATTAGAAATCTCAATAGAACGACAATCTAGTTCGAACGACATTTCAAACTAAGTTCCAGAATGTCAAAATGGGAAGTCGTTGGCAAGTTCGTTCGAACGACATTTTCGTGCAAACGACAAACTCGTTTGAACGACTCTATCGAACGAAAAACCAAAAAGTAGGAAAATTCCATTTTATCCAAGAAAACTTTATAAACTTATTTAAAGTTTTAATTAGAAATCTTTATGAAAATAAAAACGCAGTTTTAGATAAACCTAACACCCAATAAATAAGTTCCAAGCTCCTATATATATATAATTGCATTCATACCTTGGGAGCATGGAACTATGGTTGATGACGTATAAACGAGGCACGAAACCGGTATGATGATGAAGCTTTATACTCTTTGCCGCTACGTCTTCAACAAACATTTCATAGGATGGAAAGATGATCAATATGTTCTATCCTATGACTCAAACGTTTTTGTTCGGAATTGAGCCAAAACAACAATGGACCCAATTGGAAATTTGCGTCCTTGTAAATCTCCCCCTTTGGATATTCCGAGACAAAAACCAAATAAAAAAATCCTAAAGGGCCGTCAAGCTCACTAGACTCAAAACATAACCCACCCAAACTTGACTCAACCCAAGGATCAAACGCTTTGCCATTGAAAGATGCCACTTTAGAAGAATCCCTGCACACTTAAGCAAACTCATCAAATGCATAGGGAATATCAAAGTATTTAAAGAAATTAAAATAAATACTCCCCCAAAATTAATTATCCCCTTTATCAAAATGAAATCTCCTAAACTTAGATAAGATTATAATAGGATAAGATACCATTTCTCCCCCTATCATTCTCCCCCTTTTCGTTCAGGAATAGGCAAAGGATAAAGAACAAATATAAAAGCATGTTGAAGCTTAAAGTGATAAGACATGAAAGCATATGGGCAACAAAAGCATAACTAATCCAATATAGATACCAAAACTAAAGTATAAGCATAGAAGGACTAGAAAGCAAGGCAAAGGCAAAAACAAAATATCATATATATATATGTACTATAAATATATCAAGAATGCACACGCACATATATATAGATATAAACACACATGACACAAAATATAATAAGTTTGCACACTCGTACGAAAAAAATGTGTCATATGGAAACGGAAGTGTTGAGGTGTGAACTAGTAACGATTAAATTTAGACCCAATCACTTAAAAACATGTTCATGGAGTTCTCATTTGATTGCAAACTTCATCACATTTGAATATTACCTCGTGTGACAATATAGCTTGAACTCAATGAACAAACATACACAATGCATAAGCCTAGCATATTGATGATTCTACAAACCAATAGAGTCATGACATGAGTTACGCAACTAGGATAAACGGACATTGTGCAAACCGTTGATATACCATCCAATCTCCCTCAATAAGCATTTATATTAATTTTGAATGAATATATCAATCAAATATAGGTCTTGGCAATTATTTTTCTTTTTAATGCCATATTTTTTGTTTTTAGGCTTTTGGACCACGTATTTCTTTTAGGTCCATTCAAAACGGTGGCTTACTATCGCAAAGGATCCCTTAGTCCTTTCGGAGCCCTTCCCCGTGCACATTTATATTTATCATGTTTTCATTTTTCACACAAATCTCTCGTGCAACGGATTTTGACATGCACTAGTCCTCCTAAGTCACAAATATGTAGATGACAAGATTGGAAGGAGAACACCTCACATAGCTCAAATATATATATGAAGTAAAAATTGCAAAAAGCTCGTGCATGTGTGAATAGAGGCATATAAAAATAGAATCCATTTAATCAACACAAAATCCAACTACTCCATAAAATATGGTAAAGAACACTTTAAGGATTGACAATCTAAACGAAAGGTTCTAGCCACATGGGAGCGAAAAATATGGGATTCTAACACAAGTATATGCCACTTAAAGTATGTCAAACCAAAAATACACTCACAAAAAATCTTTTTGTGTTTTTTTTAAAATTTTTAACCAAAAATAAAAAATATATACTCAAAAGACCAACAAAAATCATTTGAATTTTTCATTAAGCATAAATTACCAAGAGATAAAATCCAAATGATAAACAAAAATCTTTTTGTATTTTTCATTTAATGCAAACAAAAATGAAGAAATAAAATACAAAAGATAAACAAAAATCATTATTCTAGCATGTGTTTAAGCATGAAGCATAGACTAGAAAATGACTAAACAAGCATACATTTAGCATGTGAATATAGCATGAAGTACAAACGCTAAAGTATGCAAACACAAACACATTCATCCTTTAGATTTAGCAAGGGAGGAAGCATGTGAAAGTAAATGAGAATCAAAAACCCTATTTTGCACGACAACCAAGTCGGATTTCCTAACCCAAATTAATGAAGAATGACTATCTTGGGGTGTAGAAATTTTAAATACATTGGTTGCTTTACGTTGGGATTTTCTAGGAATTCGTTTAAGATCAAAACAAAATTTCCTAAGATGACCTTTTAGACCACAATGTGTACAAGTATAAACATGTCGAAAAGATTTACCTACGGAGGGATCTCTAAAAGTTTTCCTACTAGATTATCCTAAAACATTGGTTTTGTCTTTATGAGTAGATTCATTACAAGTATTGTAGCCTAAACCACACATGTCATTTTTAATTTGGACCGTTCCTAACATTTTATCTATTTTTCCGAATGACACTCCAAATCAAATTTGACATTACAAGAGTCTTTTAATTTATTTTGTAATTCTAAAATGTTAGACTCTAATAAAATATTTCTCTCTTCAAAAGCAAGAAGCTCCCTTTTCAAGGATTCCATTAAACCCCTAAGGCTATTTCTCTCGCCTTCTATATATTCAAGCTTCTCTAGAAGAGCTTTCTCTCGTGTCCTAAGGTCTTCAACCATCATACTATCATCAACGACCTTGACACTCTCTCTTAAACTAGCTTCTAACTTCAAATTAGCTCTTTTAAATTTAATAGATTCTTTATAGAGTTCTTGAAAAGCGTTTTGAAGTTCACTCACATTAACCTCTTCTTCATTTTCACTCTCATAAAAAACAAGGGAATAAAAAACTTTGACCTCGGAAATGTCATGAGTTTGAGTATCTTCTTGAGAAGATTCACTTTCAGTGCTCATATGACTAGCCATAAAAGCCACAAAATTTGGCTTAGTGGGGGAATCAGGTCCCTCTTCCTTATCACTATCACTAAGGGTAGCATTATATGAAATGGGTAGTTTACCCTCTTTCCTTAGTTTAGTGGGGCACTCAGAAGCCCTATGGCCATAACCATCACAACCAAAACTCCTATTAGACTCGTCCCGATTTAAATTTTCATTAATAGGTTTAAGGATCATCTCGGCTTTGTCATACTTAGAAGTTTCAAATTTCTTAAAATCATTTTTAATTTTTTCTTTGTTAAATTTAAGAAATTTTCTAAATTTACGAGCAAACAAAGCCATGTCTTTCGAGTCACTATCACTCTCGCTCTCTACTACTTGTCTGACCTCTTTTCGGGCTTTTAAAGCAACGCCCTTTTCAATTTTCTCTTTTCGGGCTTTTAAAGAAAACGCCCTTTTCAATTTTCTTTTCAGTTTTAGAGGGAAACATGTCTAGTTCATAGGTTTGTAAATCACCTACGAGCTCTTCTAATTTCGTAGAGGCTAAAGTTGGTAAAGAATTTAAAACGGTCACATTTGGAATAAATCTATCGGGAAGGGACCTTAAAATTTTCTTTACTACTCGATTGTCGGGTATTTTCTCTCCCAAGTTAAAAGATGAATTGACAATATCAGACAGTCTAGCATAAAATTCATCAAAAGTTTCATTATCGTTCATTTTTATAGTTTCAAATTGAGTTGTGAGGTTTTGGAGTTTCAAAGCTTTAACGACACTTGTACCTTCGTGAGTGAGTTGTAAAATATCCCAAGCTTCTTTAGCGGTCTCACACGTCATAATGCGTCGGAATTCATCCGGTGTGAAAGCGCTAAACAAGGCATTCAAACCACGGGAATTAAAATTTAAAAGTTTAAACTCATTCTCAGTCCATCTATCAGCCGGTTTGGGAACACGTTCATTTTTAACTAAATGAGTTGATGGGGACGACCCGTTAACAACAAACATCCAAACTCTCTCGTCGATAGATTTTAGTGCCGATTTCATACGCGCTTTCCAATACACGTAGTTTGAACCATCGAAAATAGGAAATTTTGAAAATTGGGAAAATTCCATTTTATCCAAAAATTATTTAAAGGATCTTTAACGAAATAATTTATCGTTTTGGCTCTGATACCAATTTGTAAAAACAGGCCCCCGATTTTAATTTTTCTTAATTATAATATATTATTATTTCCTTTTATATATATAGATTGAGATGCGGAAGCGTTAGGATGGTTCAACAAATACCAAATTTGAATTTCCATTTCAAATTAAAATAAAACACAAGTGCAAATTAATGAAACACACACAAATATTAATTTCACTTAAACCAATTAATTCAAGTCCTAGAATTTGCCTAAGTCATATTTTGCAATTTTATCAAATTAGGCTAAACCAATTTTAACAAATCACTTGAATTAAATAAACTTTACCCAATATTTATTTTAGCACCAAAATAAATAAATAGTGATTAAACCAATTTTATCTTTTTAACCTAAGCATGCGTTCTAGGTGAGAGCGAAAGATAAAATAAAAATAATAAATCACTACGCCGCGATGTACGAGGAAAAACCCAAGACGGGAAACAACCTGGGACGGCCCTAGACACAAATCCACTAGATACGAATTTACAAATACAAGATAGAAAGGCTTACAACACACGACTCGATCTCTCTCAAGCCTCGATGCTTCTTCTTGTAGACACCTCTTCCTAGCGGATAACCTTAGAAGTCTCCCGCGGTC
The DNA here is from genome assembly GCA_949130495.1 of Sambucus nigra. Taxonomy (NCBI): domain Eukaryota; kingdom Viridiplantae; phylum Streptophyta; class Magnoliopsida; order Dipsacales; family Adoxaceae; genus Sambucus; species Sambucus nigra. Next base: position 172,457,365 of record OX422212.1, on the reverse strand, counting down.
TCGGAATCCACCAATCAGACTATGTTTGGTCACCGTCACCCGAGCAAGGAGACTTTCTCCAAGTGGGTAATGCCGCAACAAAAACTCTTCTTCTTTCTTTATGGGATGTAGAAGAAAACCCGAAACTTCTCTTTGAATGGAAGAGATGAACCCGGTGCCAAACTCCAAGCAATATATATGAATATGGGAACTTGGAAGAAACTAATTTGGGTGTAAACTAGAGTGGTGTATATTTTTCTCTTTGATAAAAACACACTCAAAACATGATCTTTTTCCCTCTTTGATTTTACTCTCAAAACACTCTCTAGGAGTTAGTAGGATATGAAAAAGATTAATTAACAAAAGTGATTCCCGCACATATTAAAGTCTGAAAATAGTTGGTTAAGAATCAAGTGGGGAAGTGGGTGAAAACTGCTCAAAACACAGAAAACTGTTCCCGCTGGAAACTCGTTCGAACGAAATTTCGTTCGAATGACATCTCGTTCGAACGAGTCTTCTAACGAAGTTCCACTATGAACTCGTTAGAAGATCGTTAGAACGACAATCTCGTTCGAACGACATTTCGAACGAAGTTCCAGAATGTCATAATGGGAAGTCGTTGGCAAGTTCGTTCGAACGACAAACTCGTTCGAACGACTCTATCGAACGAAAAACTAGAAAGTAGGAAAATTCAATTTTATCCAAGAAAACTTTATAAACTAATTTAAAGTTTTAATTAGAAATCTTTCTGAAAATAAAAACGCAGTTTTAGATAAACCTAATACCAAATAAACAAGTTCCAAGCTCCTATATATATATAATTGCATTCATACCTTAGGAGCATGGAACTATGGTTGATGACGTATAAACGAGGCACGAAACCGGCATGATGATGAAGCTTTATATTCTTTGCCTCTACGTCTTCAACAAACATTTCATAGGCTGAAAAGATAATCAATATATTCTATCCTATGACTCAAACGTTTTTGTCCGGAATTGAGCCAAAACAATAATGGACTCAATTGGAAATTTGCGTCCTTACAGCTTCTGATGCTAATCGACCACGAGTTTTGATTTTTCCTTGGATGGAAGATAGTGTGGCTGAACTTAACAGCGTGATCGACCGTGATCACCAGATTTATGCTACTTTCTTATTTTTATTTTCTTTTTCCTTTATTTCTTTTGTAACTTACTATATAAACTAATCTTGGTTTCTATTTTCATTATCTTACATTTTGCATTAGGTTTAGGGTCTGTACTCATAGATTTTCCTGACTCTCCATTTCCTTTTGGTGTTTTACCCATTTTCATGTATGTAAGCTTAATTTCTTTGTCCTTTACATTTGTTTATTGCTTTCTTTACTTGCTTCCTTTCTGAAAAGTGCGACTGTGTGATAATTGATTTAATTAAATTAAATTAAATTAAATTAAATTCACAAGTTTCCAAGAACCCTTATTTAATTAGAGTGTAATTTTAAATCAAATAAATACATCCCCTAAACATGCATCTAAATCAACCCATCAAAATAAAGCATGCAACGCAGTAAATATGCTGAGACACAGGTTTCAGGAAAAAACCCCTTTCGGGTAAAACCTTTATTTCACTATGAATATATAAATCGCAACTTACAATTACATAAAGAAATCTGAAATGGATCAATGCGCAGCCAAGCAGTCTTGAACTCAACAAGAGAATACATGCAGCACCCTCCAAGGACTCGCAGCCTAAACAACAAAGGAAGAACCGCAGCTCTCCTCAATGACACGCATCCATAACACTTTGTAGAGACTCCCTCAGCAATGACACGCAGCCCTCGATTGCAAAGATCTCCCCATTAAGGTTGAACAATAGCAAAGCTTGTGTTCTAGGGTTCCAAAAGATTCACAAAAGTAATTGGGATTTTTGTGCGTGAATCAAAAAGATGTTTGGCACATCAAAAATCGAAGTCTTGTTGTGTTTGTACTCTTAGAAACGTTTTTCTCAAAGACTTGGAAAATTCATCACCGAAATAGGTATATATATAAGAAATATGAGTCGGTGGTAAAAACACTCATGGAACTGTTCGATTTTATCCCAGGCGGACCGGTCTGGTATGGAGGCAGATCGGTCCGACCTCGGATCAATTCAATTTTCAAAAGGGTCTCTTCGGTTTGCCTGCGATCCGGGGTATTCTGGTGCAAAGCGGATCGGTCCGGTATGGAGGCGGACCGGTCCGGAGGCGGATTGGTTCGTTTAAAATATGGGCGGACCGGTCCGGTATTCCAGAAAAATTAAAATTCTTTTAAAAACTTCATTTTGCTTGAAAAAAATTACTTCTTAATTTTTATAAAAACATTTTATAAAAATTTCCCAATACGAAGTATGAAGCATACGGAACTTAAAAACAAAACTTTACCAAGTTCATTCTCATAGAGGTTATGATGTTGAAGACGCTTTGATATTCGGATCCATTGATGTAGATGCGATCTTGAGTTTTTTCAACAGTGTAATGGCGTACGACATACATATTGACAATGGACAAAAATGTCCTTACACTTTCATTTCCATGCCTAATTAATATTTATTTTTTGCTATTTATTGCTTTTATAATTAGGTTTACTTGCTTTCTTTAGTTTCTTTCTAGTATAGTTTTGTCGCGTTTATTTATTGCTTTCCTTTACTGCATTTTTATCATGCTTTATAGCTAATTTAGTCTAGGTTGTGTCGGATTGAACTCAACTAGGGTTGACATGTTGATTTGCTTTGGTGATGGAGTTTACGGGTTTATTTCGAGTGCGTTTTCCTAGTTATTACGCCTAGGATATTTGACGGGGTATATCATATATGCTCCATGCTTACGACCTTGCGTGCGTAATTTCTGGGGTATTTGTTGACGCCAAAATCTTATTAGACTTTTATGCAAATTTAGGGGTGTGGCAACTCTTGATTTAATTAACTATCAAAACGAGATGCAATATTAATAAGTCGTGAACCCATGTAACCATTTTATACTAATTAACTCGGGGTGAGGGATATTCGACGCAACCTATAGTTTTTATTCCCTTTGTTAATCATAGTTTAATTTACACTCGCCTAGTTTAATCTTTCCCTTTTTGCATATTTTTCCTTTTTGTTATAATTATGTTTTACACTTTTATTTTAAGAATATTAAAACAGTTAAATTCTAGCATCTTGTCTTTGTGGATTCGAAACCCGGACTCGCCACTATACTCCCTTAAAAGAGTGTAGTCATAGTTTAGGTTTTTGTATAGAGCTGGAGAGCCAAATATAACAAACGACCGACGAGTAGGTGACTCTCGCGCCGTGGAAAAACCTAGTCTATGAGGGGGCAATGAGATAAGGGAACCAAGCCTCTTGGCCCAGTGGTATAAGGATGTCACTGGAACTGTCTTGTAGGTGGATCGGGTTTGGTCCCCAGTTCGGTCTCCGACACTATCAAAATAATGCTTGGCCAACAGAAGCCACGAACCGCAAACTTGGATTACTCAAGATGCGCTTAAAGTTGGCCCGGACACGACGTGGTATGATACAAAAAAATAGATAAGGGTAATTCATTTAGCCAATCAGAAAGTGATAACTTACCTATAAAATTCAATCAAACACAAAGAACAAAAAACAAAGTCAGGCCCTTCTCGCTTGAGGCCACAATTATGAATGTGAATCCCGCAATAATGTGTCCCGTCCCTGCCATGGAGGCCTAAAATTGCTCCCTCACAACCCTCTCTATATCAACAGGTTATTAATTCTAACTCCAAATCTTATACTTCAAATGGTTTAATAATTAAACCATTAACCTCACAACCCTTATAATTTATCATTGTTTTAATGAAACATCCAACATATGATGTTCACTAAAAATATAATAATCCTAACTAATTTTTAACCGACCAATCAATTCACAATAATGTCTTAATAATGGTCATGATACTTAAATAACTTTTATTGTGGTATTACCCTCCACACTAATATAAATATATAACACAGGATAAAATGTCCCAATGCGTGATTTAATCAGAATCAATCATACACACTATTTAAACCGTAGTCGTGTGTCATCAAATTTTAAAGGATAAATGAAGAGTGTGCGTGCGTTCAAGCAAAGAAATTATTTAATTAAACTCAATTTTTTCAATTAAATCCTAAAACATGCATCAAGGTGTGATTGAAGATAATATGATCATGTAAGAACATTCAATCACAAACAAAACACTCAAATGAGGAAAAATCCTCCAAAGGGGAAAAACATTTTATTTTCACTAAAATTTATAAAGAACGGTTTACACGGATTATAATGAAAACAATAGTGACATACGAAATACCCTCAGGTGTCGGTTTCGATGTCGTCAACTGGACTTTCCCGCAAGAACTCTAGATGGGCAGCAATGGAAAAGAGATGGCTTCTCCATAAGTTACTCTAGATGAGTAAAAACAATCCTCTTGAAGGTTTAAAGATTCTCACACATATATAGGAATGGTTTTGTGAATCAAAAAGGCATAAAACCTTAAAATTTCAAGTCCATTTTCGGGGATGTTAATAGCAAAAATCGTGTGCAAAAAAGACTTGAAAAACGTGTAGAATGAACCCAGATATTTATACGAAAATTGAGGCGGCGGCGTCGCTCAAACGAGATCGAGCGACTCCTCATGTTGCTTGAACGACAGAGAGATGTCGTTCGATCGAGATCGTACGACATGCTCATGTCGCTCAAATGACAGAGCGATGTCGTTTGAATGAGTTCGTCGACCGAGGCAAGTCCGCTTCTACACTTGGAAACATTTCTGCTTTTGTTAAAAACAAGTCAGACTTCAAGAAAATATTTTCTGAAAAATTTACAAATATTTATGCAAATAAAAACAACTCTAATAAATCATTTTACCAATAATGCGAAGTGGAGTAGTGGAAATGGATGAGAAGCACGTCGCATGTAGCATGATGCATGTGTGAAGATGATGGATGCATGGATTCAGATCAAGCCCGTCGTGAATGATCGTGTTGACGTGCCGAATGTAGCGGTATCAGACATACATACTGTGATCTAGGATAAACAGAAAATTCCTAGATTCTACCCTGGACATCTATAAAATTATGTACCTACAATAAAATTATCGCATGTGCATGGTCTTTTGAAATATAACATGTGTAAGTACGGGTCGAATCCACATAGATTTGGTCAATTTTTATAAACTATCAACTTTCCAACTATACAAGTGAGTGTATAAATATATGATTTAGTGATAAAACGAAATAAAATAATAACAAATGAGTGAACACAAATTATGCAACAAGTGTAGAGATATTGCTAGGATTTCAGATCCGTTTATCATTTTTACTAGCTTATGATTAATTAGTCTAACTTGCAATTCCCTTTTATAACTCAAAATTGTACCGACTGTCATCGCATAAATTTCAGATGATGAAAACGTGAAAGTTTAATTAAATATTTGTATATCTCCTTTTAGATGCCAAAAGTCTTTATTCCCTTCTAAATTTCAATTCTAAGCATTAAATGACAAATATAAGTATAAACTATAAAATAATTAAACATAAATATAATTCATCACACGTAAGTACATAGAATCAAAGAATGTGAATAAAACAATTAATTTTGAAGGTCTAAAATATCACTCTCGTGCCAATTTTTATCGAAATTTTAAAAATGTTTTTGGAATAAGTAGGGAATTTAAACGAATTGAACCAAATAAAACAAACACTAATTAATCATGGTAATTTCACATCATCCTAGCAATTAAATTAAACTAACATCATAATTGAAACTATAAAATTGCAAGATGAAATATAATTCTCATCAATGATAATCAACTTACAAATTGAAGTCCCAATATTTGAATGCCAATATAATAAAATCTGTCCCAACCTTCACACAAATTATTTTAGGAGCACCAAAAATAAAAATACCAAGATTTACTATTTTTGGTGCCCCAACAAATACAGTCTAAAAATGTCTATGCCTCCTTAAAAATGTCTTATGTCCGAGTTCCTATATATGTGGATCTCTCCATTACTCTTCTTTGTGTTCTCTCCCTTATTTAAAGAAGACTCCCCCTTAATAATAACACTGCCTTACAATATATTTTCTTCAAAAACCTTATCCCACTTTTTTTGGCTTTTCTGTTTCTCTGTTTAGGCCGAATGTGTATGAGAGAAGAGAAAGTTTGGGACAACATATTATGGGCTCCTTTTATAATTATGTATATATTTATATGTGCATGTGGGCTACAAGATAGTGGGGGACAAAGTGTAGATGGGTTTAGAAAAAGGTTGGGTAGAAAAATATGGAGATGGGTTTAAAAAAGTCGGCTTCATGTTTGGGTGATATAATTTTGGTGGGTTTTGCATTCTTGTGGGTGGTTTTGCATGTGTATGTGGTGCGGTGGTTTTGCATGTGTATGTGGTGACCTATATATATATAAACAAGATTCCTATACATCATTCTTCCTACATCACCCATGCATCACACCTAGTTTTAGGCCTTAAAAAGTTTTTTTTTTTAATTCTTTTATTTCACCCATGGAGTTAACCTTTCAATCAACACATGTTCGAAAAATTAGATCAAAATTCAATTTCTAGCTTTTTTAAAAATCAAACAAAAAACTGTTAAAAAGACCTAATTTATAAAGGTCCGAGTCAACAGAATTTTGTGATTTTTTTTAAAAATAGCTAAAAAATTGCATTTTTACCTAATTTTTTGACAATGTCTTGATGGAAAGATTATTTTCAATAAAAAAAATGGGGGAAATGTTTATTAGGGCCTAGAATAAGGTGTGATGTAGGAGAGTCTTCCTCTCTCTCTCTCTCTCTCTCTCTCTCTCTCTATCTCTATATATATATATATATATATATATATATATATATATATATATGTGTGTGTGTGTGTGTGTGTGTGTGTGTGTGTGTGTGTGTGTGTGTAGTATGTGGTATGTAAATTATGTATAATGCTGTTAAGTGTTGTGTAAATATATAGTATATGTTAGTTTAGTTAGTCTACATATATATATACAAGTATGAAAATAAATAATATGTGTGTGCTATTATATCTACACAAATATATAAATATCAATATATTTATGTGTATATATTAAAAAAATAATAATATAATGTATGTACATATATATAAAATATTCAGGAGTAATGTTATGAATATCAAATTCTCCCCTTAAATCATCCCAAATGAAATGATATACCATTAAAATATTGTAGTGTCATTATTAGCGTAAAAAGGCACAATATTTTAATGCTATCTTAACCCATTTGGGAGATGACTTGACAATGTTTTAGACTCAAATCATTATTCTTGAATATATATATATATATATATATATATATATATATATATATATATATATATATATATATATATATATATATATATGCACACAACGTACTGGAGGTTAGGAAGGATAATGACATGGTTTGGGATGGGGTTTAATGGGTCCTAGGTTGTCTCGGGTCATATAAAATCTGACTTTAGCCTTTTTGACCACATTTTTGCCACAATTGACTTAAATTATGTATTTTGAAATCGCAACTGCATATTGACCTACATGATAAAAAATTATACAAAGAGGATCAATATTAATAAGAACTAATAGCTTAAATGAGTTTATTTATTTAGGATATAAATATACCCACGGGTTGCTAAAATTGCATGATTAACTTGAATTATGTTCAATCTTGTATTTTTCTTCTACATAATAAAAAGTATCTAAAAGCTCGTTATTTATAATACAATGAGCCTAACAAGGTCTAGATTTGGATATAAATAATACAAAATAATGAACTTATCAAATACCCTAAAACCTAAACTTTGCTAGTCCTCGAGAAAAATTAAATATTTTAAAATCTAATTCACTTCCGTAGGAATCACAGTTGCAATTAGCATGTACAATAAGACATTAACCCCTAGGTTTCTCAAGTGGACGAGTTTTGTCTGATGAGGATTTGCAGCAAATATACCCGCAAAATTTAAAAACATGACTTAATTTACAAAAAATAAAAAAGTAACATAATTAAGTCTTAAATGTAAATTTCATAAAATAGTAAAATTCATTTTTCAATCTAAACTTATTGTGCGTGTGTGCATAGCCAGTATAACCATCCAATTTCAAAAGATTTTAACGTTAAGTTTCTTTTGAAAGTTAGTTTTGATTCAAATTTTCACGGGACGCACTCACTGATGAAGACTCGAAATTGGATAATTTCTCTTGATATATGTGATTATAGAGTAATTTTAATGAACAAACTTCACATATACGTCATGAAACCATTTTATAATGGATGATTATGACCTTATGAATGGAAAATCGATGATTTTTTGAAAACTTTGAATCACACCAAATATCCTATTCATATTATCTCCACACTATAACTAATTTCACTTAAGATTAATTAGGGCTTTCTTTCAGTTGTATTGTAAACTCGGATTTAGGATTGAAAGGACGGATTTTTGGAGTTTCAAAATTTTCTAAGAATATAGAGATTTCTCGATATTTTGATTTTTAGGCACTTTTTGAACCCTTTTTTTCCGACTCACATACTTTTTTTTCTCTTTTTAATTGAATTCTTTCTTTCCTTTTTTTTCTCTTTCTTTTCATGCATTATTCTTGTAAACATTCTTTTTTTGGCCTTTTTCTTACCGTAATTTCACTATGATATTCTCAGAAAATGGGTATGAATTTTTGAATTTTCAATAAAAGACTCGTTTTTCTTTTTGGCACACAAGAACTTGCAATGGAATAATTTAAAAATGTCGGTTTAAGATTTATTTTTGGGATTTCAAAACGATGACCTAATCTCATTTCTCAAGTTTCGTCTATTTTTTTTATGTCTCAAGTCAACTTACGAAGACTCTTAGTGCGTACAATTCACATTTTGAATTTCTGCTTTCAGTAATAGAACAAAACAAATAATTTGACATCCCCGACGAACTAATCGCTGGAGAAAAGTTTGAGTCATTTTAACTCGGATTGATTTAAATATCTTTAAAACGATGAATGGCACGAAAATCTCACAGGGTTAAAATTTCCACATTTATGCATTAAGCATAATAACTTTCGCCTCAATATCCTTTTTTGCTTATATTATATGGCTAAGTGTCAAAAAATTTATAAGTTTAGAGATTTGTGAATTAATTCTATATTAAGAAATCGTTTCAAAACTCAATTATATTGAACCTTTTTTTATATTTTTTGAAAATTTTGCTATTTTCTTCTAAAGTTTTTTTTAATACCATTCTGAGCGCCAAATCTTAATTTTACATTGTCCTCAATGTATTTTTAAATAAAAATATGGACACACAAATAAAGTAAAAAAAAATGAAGGGAAGATATTACCTATGGATTTTCACTTTTGACACCTACTTCCAAACTATACAAATATATGTTAGACATAAAAAATATAATAAAACTAAAACAACTTAAAAATCTAAGAAAGAAAGAGAAAAAAATAATTATATACAAAGTCATGAAAAATATCACCTTCACTATAAATTAATAATCGAAATAGTTGTGTGACATTCTAATTAATAATATTTATAGTACTAAGTGAAAAAGTACCATAAAGTTGAGAACATGACCGCACAACATAAATAAAAAAAATTAAACCCACATTGATAATGATGATCACCGACATCATCATTAATAAGGAATTTTAAATCACGCGAATCATATGTCGATGTTTCACAGGATAGTAATTAATTCACAATGAGGTTCCATAAAATTATCATTCATTTTCTTAAAATAGTCACTTAAAATTAGGGATGCATGCTCCAATCCTAAATGTGAGAATTTACAAAAAAAAAATGAGACGAAGAGGTATCACGTGGGAATACACTTTCTTCATAAAAAATGGGAGGACCGTCATAATAACTAGAATTATTAACAAAATTGGGTGATGAGCCCTCAATTAAATTTTTTCACATATAAGACGAAGTGCAATTTTTTCCGATAAAATCAAAAGAATTTTTTTGACAAGAATCAACATCTAAATCATTACAAGTGTCAACTTTGTAAATTTTCTCCTAAAAATATTGATTATCCACAATTATTTCATGAGTAGTTTCATATATATCGTCATTACAACGTTTGTTTACCTCTTCCCAATTGATACACTTAAGTGGAAAACTAGTGTGACACCCCGCTCACCAAAATAAGGGGTGGCCAGCCCAATACTCCAATATAACGGAATCATAGGTGGAATCATTCTCAGCATCACAATAAAAATATAGAGTATACGGGATAACCACCCAATATTTCAGAAAATGGGTTGCCAAAAATTTTGAATTTAAAATAAATAAAGGAAAACAAACAACCCAATTCCTGAAAAGATAGGGGAAACCTCAAGGATGAATATGTATTACTATTACTACAAATGACAATTAAGAGGACCCATACTTTATAGGTCCGATGATACGCACAACATGGTCAAACAATTTCAATAAATTTATACGATACATTACATTAATCAATTACAAAAGCTTGGGCTCTTTGCCCGAATAAAAGACTTGAGCTTAACTAGAATGAAAAATATGAAAACGTCTATACCAATTGTATCCCGTAATACCCGCAATGCATCACGGCTCGCCAAGGACATCGGAATAGGAAATCAAATCAGGCTTCCATGCGGAGGAGTACCTGAGCGGAGACAAGATGCATATGCAACAAGAAATATAAACGGATCAGGGCCCCCGGTTCTATATGATTACCAAATGAATAAAGAGTATGACAGTTATGAATGATGAGTCATGATAAGAGATATAACTATCTGACTACACAATTTGAAACATAGACTAAGCAGAAAGATAAAACAATTAACATTTATCTGAAAACTTATCATGTGAACCAATTTTCTCATGCATCTTTTTCCTTAACAGGAAATATATGAAAAATCACAATGTTATGCTCTTTATGGCATTTTTTATTTCACTTTTACATTTTTGTAAGAATCCTTTCCTTATCAGGAAAATAATCATTTTCCAAATGCTCTTTGTGGCATTTATTTGTGCTCTTTATGGCACTGTCAAATACATCAAGTCCCACTTGATTATGAATTGTTATATTTATATGTATATATAACGAATTCTAAGACCGCCCGTCCGGGTTTCCCCACTGTGCGCGCCCCTAAATGACCATCATCTTCCAGGGCCTATCATAAGACAACCTGGGCACCTAAATCGCAAGACGTCGAGAAGCAGCCATGTGCTTGCGGGGTAGTCAAGACCACACCCGGAATCTCCTACCCATCGCAGAAAAATATACAACACAAACGCTCACATGGCCTAGGACTATATCCACCCTGCATTCATTAGCTAGGGGGCTTCACCTCACGCGCGGACTTCCCTTATGATGTCATTTAGAGAGGTGTGTTTAAACCATTTTATTTATTATATCAAAATCAAGTAAATCATTATTTACGAGTTCCAGATTAAGTAAATTCAATTACTAAAATCAATATCATTTCTATTCCATTTCAATTCCATGTATATGTTTCATTTTATCCGAAACCATTACCATTTACTTTTGTAAATAACATAACTTTTTATCCGGAGTCATACGATGAATTATGTCGTTACTACAACCTCAAAGGAGTAAGTAAACTCTTAATTAACTCTAAACATTTTAGGGTGTTATTTAGAATCCCATGATTATCACCCTTCAAGGAGGGAATGAACTTTTAATTTATTCTCCAAACTCACCTTTATGGTGTTGTTAAGAACCATCAAGGTTAACATAGCTCAATTGAGCTTCTAAAATCTCCCAAACATAACACTACATCTCCTAGTTTTATAGTAGTTAACTAGAAGAAGAGAATGCCCTATCATCAATAGGCATAACCCTGGAAAAGTCCCCACATAACCCATTCCTAATGTAGGGAAAGTAACTAACTCAATTAAAACTCTAGGACACTTAGTTTACTTCATTAAAGAAGGTTCCTAGGCCCTAGACTTAAAGAAAATGGATAAAAATTGAGTTAGAAAAACAACTCAAAAACAGCCTAATTTCGAATCGATTCGCCCCAGGCAGCGAATCGATTCGCCCAAAAGCGAATCGATTCGGATGACAAACTTGACATTCTGCATCAGCCGAATCGATTCGGCCTTAACCCGAATCGATTCTGGTTTGCAGACCTGTAGGATGACCCCTTAGCGAATCGATTCGCCCTAGGGCCGAATCGATTCGCCCCTGCAATTTGGCCAAGAATGGCCTACGGGTTATAAACCCTAAATTTTCTCCAAACCCAAATCTCTTCATCTTACACACAACCAACAACAAAAATCTACCCCAAACTAATCTACATGATTATTAACCATCAAAACCCACAATTTCTTCAACATAAATCAAGACTAGGGTTTAAATCCCACAAATTTTACATTTAAGCCATAAATGTAAATACACAACTATCATACAATTTATGCATCTTAAATCACATATTAGCAAGTAGAAAACTTGCCTTAGGGTTGATATCTCAGATTTGTTTGGAGAAGAAGCAAATCCCAAATCCTCCATCTTCAAATCTCTCTCTCATTTCTCCATTTCTCTTCTTCTTTCTTTCTCTCTATGTTTTAAGACATAAAATGAGGGAATGAAATAAGGGGCAAGACCAAAAATCGTGGCTTAACATAATTCTCCCAACTTAAGTGGTTAATACCACATTAAAATGACTCGCAAATACGCATATAAGCTAAAACCAGGTAAAAGTGCCCGAAACACAAAAATACAATATGGCACTTATTTTGACTGTCTCGCACCTTCCGAGACTAACTACACCCTCTAAACTGGCATCCGGAAATTTTATAAATTATTTCGAGTTCCAAAATAATTTAAACTAAAAGTCCATTTAAAATACATGACACTACAGACATGCAACCTGATGTTATTTACTTTCACATACAGTAAATATGCATCAATCTAGTAAATATTAACTTTCAATTTATTAAATTAATATTTACCCCAGTCCCCACATTTTATATAATTACCTTATGCGGTAAAATTAGTATAAAATGAGCCTCCCAGAATCGAGGGTTGTTACATACTCCCCCCCTTAAGAGGGAATTTTGCCCCCAAAATTCGGGCATACCCAAATCTGATAAGGGTATACTACTCTAAAATAGGATTCTACCATCCTAACCAAACTCCTCGTCATTGCAACGTCCCAAATGGACTCGGACTAAGGTCGACCCTGTCGATCTCAGTCAATCATCTTTTGTCCTCTCGTAGCAAAAGGCGCTCTTCACTAACTATCGATTCTAGCTTCCTATGGCGGAACACGATGCCCACATGACTCGGCACAATTAGCCAAATCTTCAGAATTATGTTACATCTCACCTCGGGGCATCCATACCGACTCTAAGTGGCTTAGCCCCAACGCTACTCAGCTATCCCCCGCATCGACATATCTCATCAACGCGTATGGCTTAAAAGCCAAATCTCTAAATAAATGTTCCGAGACCACTCTGAGTCCAAGGAACATATTACCCATTGGTTCCATCCATCGAGTATACGAATTGCTCAACTGACCACGCTAGGCCACTCATTGTACCATGCCTTAGGAAATGATCCATAAGACCACTCCAAAACCTAATGGTTGCACGAAAGTCTCCATCCATACCATTACTGCTCCCATCTGCTATGTATACTAAGGCGCGCGTTCGTAATATGCCTCTCGGCATAAGTCAATTTCCTCCCTTTTTCATCCATCCACCTTAGGGTGGTAGGATATACGCCATTTCCATACGGTTCCCATTATTTCGCGGAAACTTTTACTAAACCTTCGACACGAATATCTAGTCTCGGACCACTCTATTTTAATAGGCACCTCCTACGGTTCTACCACTCCCCCATCGAGAATGGGGAATACTCCTTTACATGTAGTCCGTCCATAATGAGCGGAAAAGCAACGATTAGGTCAACGGTCAATAATTTTCTCACTTGGGATCATGACCAGTTCGATGCCGGTAGTTCAATGCAAACATCTATGAATACCCTTCTTCGTTCCACCACTACTCTTCTTCGCACGAGTAGGTGAAATGGTCAATCACAGACATAAAAGCTCTTACTACCTAGTCTCCCTATTCATGCTCATTCTACTTGGCCTTCCATGCCATTACCATTATCTCTGACGAGTTCTCTACTCGACACGTCCACTACTCCAAATCGCATTTCCTTAGCGAATGAGAAAATATCCAATCACTAGTTCTTTTTAACTCCGAGCACCAACTCGATTCCTCCCACAACATATTGCAACAACTTGTTGCCTACGAGAAGGACCAAACTTCCTGCCCAGGAAGTAGTGCCTTATCTATTTAAGGTGATCACTACCACGATGAATCTTAATTCAAGCACAAGATATTACTTTCCACAAGTTTAAGCTTGTGCGACGCATAAACAGTGAGCCTATGTCCTAGTATTATTACTACCCAATCCTGGCAGAGCTTACTCATTAAACTCACTCTCGAGCTTACAATCATGGCTCAGGAGTGAGGATCCACCCGTCCTTATTAACTCCCCAGAAATGAAGTTACCAACGTAACATTATTTCTAAGAAATGCCTCATCTCCTTCGGCCGAACCTACCAAACCTCTCGAGACCCCAAAATCTCGTTCCTAAGGGATCTAATCTCTTATAGAGTTAACCCACAACTTATTCATGGTCAACTCCCTAACGCCTTCCTAAACTAACACCACCTACCTTCAAGGTCTTACATCCTAAAAATCCTAGGGTCTATCTATATATATCCTACCTAAATCGTAAGCATATAATACTTAAATATATCCCTAGTGACCAAGACCTTACTCAACTTCCGACATTTGCTCGGGTTCATGCGTGGGACGTCTCGCCGAAGCGAAATCCAGACAAGGAACCCTCCCGTTACACTACTACCTCGCATCGTCGGTCATTAAGATGTGACGGTCTAAGACACATGATCGGGATCAGTACAATTCTACTTTACAATTCTACAAATAAGATTCTACTTCTAGACTTTACCTTAGCATTCTATATATGAAATAAGAGAAAGGAAATATGGCATCTCTCCACTCCCAACGTCGTTAAGGTTCACGCGTGGAGCGTCCCGCAAAAGAGGAATCCAAACAAGGAACCCCTCCTATGCATTACTACTTAACTTTGTTGGTTGTGGAGATAAGTCATAGAATTCACACACAAAGCACATAAACAATAAAACACTCAAACCAAGTAACACATATGACACATATACATTTAAAAATATCATCACTCGCGTCATAACGAGTGAAGAAAAGATAGAAATTCCATACCATGGAAGTCATACAATTACTCTTCTATAATAGCGTAAATACTACTACAAGCTCAATATACACACCCGAGTCTATCGTAGACACAATACTACTAAATCTTATCCTAAGGAATATACACCACCCACCTACAAGGTAGAATTACCTCCACTTCAATATAACATCGCGTGAATTCTCAAGTTTAGTACCACTTCCTACTTCTAGCGGTACTTGGGAAACTACATCAACTGAAATTTGCAGTCGTAATAGCAAGACAAGAAAGTGCTACAAAAAGGGAGCGGCCTCTAAAGCGGTCCTCATCCCAAACCACAACTTACAGTTCTCCACAAACCTTCCCATAACGCCCTTCTTCTATCGACCTATTATCCTCACACGAATACGCAAAAGATTTTATAGGTTCTACCTCATGGTAGAAGAATGAAATCTTACAAGAGAAATCAACGATCTTAATCCTAAGGCTTTACATCAAATCAAGAGCAACGCTGAAAACTTAACGCATCCACACAGGTTCCTAAGGACTCTAGAACCTGATGCTCTGATACCATCTGTGACACCCCGCTCACCAAAATAAGGAGTGGCCAGCCCAATACTCCAATATAACGGAATCATAGGTGGAATCATTCTCAGCATCACAATAAAAATATAGAGTATCCGGGATAACCACCCAATATTTCAGAAAACGGGTTGCCAAAAATTTTGAATTTAAAATAAATAAAGGAAAACAAACAACCCAATTCCTGAAAAGATAGGGGAAAACTCAAGGATGAATATGTATTACTATTACTACAAATGACAATTAAGAGGACCCATACTTTATAGGTCCGATGATACGCACAACATGGTCAAACAATTTCAATAAATTGATACGATACATTACATTAATCAATTACAAAAGCTTGGGCTCTTCGCCCGAATAAAAGACTTGAGCTTAACTAGAATGAAAAATATGAAAACGTCTATACCAATTGTATCCTGTAATACCCGCAATGCATCACGGCTCGCCAAGGACATCGGAATAGGAAATCAAATCAGGCATCCATGCGGAGGAGTACCTAAGCGGAGACAAGATGCATATGCAACAAGAAATATAAACGGGTCAGGGCTCGGTTCTATATGATTACCAGATGAATAAAGAGTATGACAGTTATGAATGATGAGTCATGATAAGAGATATAACTATCTGACTACACAATTTGAAACATAGACTAAGCAGAAAGATAAAACAATTAACATTTATCTGAAAACTTATCATGTGAACCAATTTTCTCATGCATCTTTTTCCTTAACAGGAAATATATGAAAAATCACAATGTTATGCTCTTTATGGCATTTTTTATTTCACTTTTACATTTTTGTAAGAATCCTTTCCTTATCAGGAAAATAATCATTTTCCAAATGCTCTTTGTGGCATTTATTTGTGCTCTTTATGGCACTGTCAAATACATCAAGTCCCACTTGATTATGAATTGTTATATTTATATGTATATATAACGAATTCTAAGACCGCCCGTCCGGGTCTCCCCACTGTGCGCGCCCCTAAATGACCATCATCTTCCAGGGCCTATCATAAGACAACCTGGGCACCTAAATCGCAAGACGTCGGGAAGCAGCCATGTGCCTGCGGGGTAGTCAAGACCACACCCGAAATCTCCTACCCATCGCAGAAAAATATACAACACAAACGCTCACATGGCGTAGGACTATATCCACCCTGGATTCATTAGCCAGGGGGCTTCACCTCACGCGCGGACTTCCCTTATGATGTCATTTAGAGAGGTGTGTTTACACCATTTTATGTATTATATCAAAATCAAGTAAATCATTATTTACGAGTTCCAGATTAAGTAAATTCAATTACTAAAATCAATATCATTTATATTCCATTTCAATTCCATGTATATGTTTCATTTTATCCGAAACCATTACCATTTACTTTTGTAAATAACATAACTTTTTATCCGGAGTCATACGATGAATTATGTCGTTACTACAACCTCAAAGGAGTAA
The DNA here is from genome assembly GCA_949130495.1 of Sambucus nigra. Lineage (NCBI taxonomy): Eukaryota > Viridiplantae > Streptophyta > Magnoliopsida > Dipsacales > Adoxaceae > Sambucus > Sambucus nigra. The sequence goes on along the minus strand of OX422212.1, from coordinate 172,440,094 downwards.
GTAAACTCTTAATTAACTCTAAACATTTTAGGGTGTTATTTAGAATCCCAGGATTATCACCCTTCAAGGAGGGAATGAACTTTTAATTTATTCTCCAAACTCACCTTTATGGTGTTGTTAAGAACCATCAAGGTTAACATAGCTCAATTGAGCTTCTAAAATCTCCCAAACATAACACTACATCTCCTAGTTTTATAGTAGTTAACTAGAAGAAGAGAATGCCCTATCATCAATAGGCATAACCTCGGAAAAGTCCCCACATAACCCATTCCTAATGTAGGGAAAGTAACTAACTCAATTAAAACTCTAGTACACTTAGTTTACTTCATTAAAGAAGGTTCCTAGGCCCTAGACTTAAAGAAAATGGATAAAAATTGAGTTAGAAAAACAACTCAAAAACAGCCTAATTTCGAATCGATTCGCCCCAGGCAGCGAATCGATTCGCCCAAAAGCGAATCGATTCGGATGACAAACTTGACATTCTGCATCAGCCGAATCGATTCAGCCTTAACCCGAATCGATTCGGGTTTGCAGACCTGTAGGATGACCCCTTAGCGAATCGATTCGCCCTAGGGCCGAATCGATTCGCCCCTGCAATTTGGCCAAGAATGGCCTACGGGTTATAAACCCTAAATTTTCTCCAAACCCAAATCTCTTCATCTTACACACAACCAACAACAAAAATCTACCCCAAACTAATCTACATGATTATTAACCATCAAAACCCACAATTTCTTCAACATAAATCAAGACTAGGGTTTAAATCCCACAAATTTTACATTTAAGCCATAAATGTAAATACACAACTATCATACAATTTATGCATCTTAAATCACATATTAGCAAGTAGAAAACTTGCCTTAGGGTTGATATCTCAGATTTGTTTGGAGAAGAAGCAAATCCCAAATCCTCCATCTTCAAATCTCTCTCTCATTTCTCCATTTCTATTCTTCTTTCTTTCTCTCTATGTTTTAAGACATAAAATGAGGGAATGAAATAAGGGGCAAGACCAAAAATCGTGGCTTAACATAATTCTCCCAATTAAGTGGTTAATACCACATTAAAATGACTCGCAAATACGCATATAAGCTAAAACCAGGTAAAAGTGCCCGAAACACAAAAATACAATATGGCACTTATTTTGACTGTCTCGCACCTTCCGAGACTAACTACACCCTCTAAACTGGCATCCGGAAATTTTATAAATTATTTCGAGTTCCAAAATCATTTAAACTAAAAGTCCATTTAAAATACATGACACTACAGACATGCAACCTGATGTTATTTACTTTCACATACAGTAAATATGCATCAATCTAGCAAATATTAACTTTCAATTTATTAAATTCACATTTACTCCAGTCCCCACATTTTATATAATTACCTTAGGCGGTAAAATTAGTATAAAATGAGCCTCCCAGAATCGAGGGTTGTTACAACTAGTAATTAAAGGAGTTGGATTCTCGTCCACCCCTTATTTAATTTGTGATATAAAGTTATTACTAACCCATCCGAATCAAATCGAAATATATAGTAATCCGAATTTTTAGTATTTTTAAACCACACATCCAAAGGATAAACTATAGGAATCAGTAAAAAAAATGATGGAATAACAATATGCTGATCACCCAGTGCAATTTACTACATCATTTATTTATTTATTCTTTAATGAATGTGTTCTTAAAAAATAATACAAAATAACTACACAAAGTGCGACACAAAAATATTAAATACAAATATCACAACACATGCACAAACGGTGTAGTTTGACACGAGAAGAAGAAAAAGAAAGAAAGAAATAATAAAAAAAGGAAAACTATGAGGATTTTTTTATATTCAAGAAAAAAATTTGATATCCTACTGGAATTATTATTTTTTTGAATTATTGGATTTTTAATGTAACAACCCCCATATTCTCACATAAAGGTTGGCCAGACACGATACGATGAAGATGGGGCTTATCAACCATTTATACCATTCTCATCACCGAAGAAAATAGAAGTTGCTTTTATTCTTTACCAAAATTCACAATTAAGAAAATCATCTGAACATAACTGATTTAATACATGAATGCAATACTGAATCATCATGGAATGCCCATAATGTAAAGATAAGTACAAACTGATATAAATAGACTCTTGGGATTATGTCCATATAACTCTCAATATGAAATAAAACGACCAAATGTATAAGTACAACTTATACTAGAATCAATGTAACGAAATCTGCTACGTCCAATAAAACTACTAGTCTGATCCATCGTCAATCCTGTTGTCCATGTTTATGAGAAAACATGGGGGGGAAAATTATAATTTTGGGTCAGAGCCCTAAAGTTTCAAGTATTCTTCACCAATAAATATGCAAAATGTAACTAAATCATACTTCACACCTCTCAATTGACGCTCACACATATCGAGTATCTCACCTCTCATCTAGAAGCAGTCCTACTCGTGTCCTAAAACAAACACCAATTATGAATTCCATTGTCTAATCTAGAATGTAACGGTAAATCCGTCTAGATATGCATTAACTAAAAGAGAGTGTTTGCACCAAATACTCCAGTCTCCGGATTAACTTCATAATGATGCCTACAAAAATTCCATATAAATTCCGTGCATATTTTTTCGTCATATAATGTTCCTTAACCTTAGTCTACATCGTCAAACTATTTTATTTAAATTCAAACTAATTATCATCCACACCATTAAACTATAAGTTTCATTCTCTTTAATTACCGTCTACATTCTTAAACTGCCCAATTATTATTCTTACTAATAATTGTCTACCGCGATAGACCATTAGAACTTATTTTCGTTACCAATTATGCACATCGCTATGTTAATCCGACTTTGTTATAATTAAGTATTGTTTACATCTATAGACTATGAGAACACATTCTAATACAAGGCACACCACAATGTGTATATAGATAAATACATATGTCCACATATATATGTACTACAAATGAAGACATCGATCTTCGGCGTCCTCTTCATGCTCTATCAGTAATACCAGGAGGAGTCCTTCATCCCAACGCTAGTAATAACAAAACACAAGTAAGTGGGGTTATATCTACACAGTACATCAGTTCACGGCCCATACCCAGCGGTGACAAAAGATCCCAGCATCTACACCTACCTTTCGTAACTGGCGCTGCTACGTAGCACCTATAATATGACCTAACACTATGCCTAGCCCACTTGTGGCGACGTGTACTCCAGTCCCGAACGTGTGCACCCCAACCGATAGGATGATCCACGAACCCAGGTATGTCCACACAACATAATATAATACATATTATCCAATATGTATAAGAAGTTACTCTATAACTACTTTTATCTGGGAAATATCCATCCATATAAATATTGCCTTCTTAGCATAATCATTAAATCTTTAGTCAGTTATTACATAACCCATATTAAGTCTCCATCCAATGATTACTCTCCAATGAAATATTAAGTCAAACATATTGCCTACCGGGCTTAATAATCAAATTTACTTCATCATTATTTCTCCATAAATATATAGGTATAGTTATCCCCAAACCAACTTTCCCAAAAAAAAATAATGATTTCAGCATGTTGCCCTCTGGCTTAGAATTTAATCCTTCTAAATTATTATTAATGATTCACTTCTTGTTTCTTTTACAATAAGGTTTATATGTACACATATAAGGAGTCAAGTAATATGTATAGGTAGTTACACCGTAACTACAATCACAATCGATAACGACCATCATGACTTAGCCCACTAGGCTTGGGATACATTTATACTTAGTATCACTATACAATTATAACTTGAGGGAGCTAACCATTAATTATATTATCAAGTATTCGACTTATCTTTATTAAGTATTTCCTTTAGGGAGATCTAACCCGTCTTAGCCATATCATAATTATTGTAATTTTGTGCCTCATCATCGTTACCTTCACCGGAAAATTATCTAATCACTTAAGTCATCTCCCAAACCTGATAACATATCATATTCTTTAATTTAATTCAATCACCCAATGTAAATTAATTTAATTGAATTGTTAACTTATTCCTTAAGTTACTAAGCACGAGACGTTATTTACATACCAAACTTGTCCTAATTGAGTGTTTTGGGTTCAAAAGATTTTATAAATGTCTTTTAACAATTTAACTGCCCTCACATGAATGAGGACGAAAGTCTCATGTGCAAATGGAGCATAAAAAAATTTCCGAATAAGGTTATCGAATCGATTCGGTAGGGAGGCCGAATCGATTCGACTCTCCTTGTAAGCCTAGAATAGGAGTTCTTCCAAGATGGGATTTTTACAATGATCTCCAAATATATCAAACATTGTTCGTATGATTCAAAAATCTCAAAAAGGTTATGGAAATGAGTTCAAACATGAAAAAGAAATGTTTTAAATATGATTAAACCTTGAAATCATTCCTAGATTACCTTCAAATCATCAAGATTCTTTCAAAAAATTTATGAACATACAAGTATTTATATCTCATCTTAAAATTAATCAAAATTCCAGATTTAAGAGAAAGATCTACAACATGATTCCTACAATCAAATCTATAGATTAAAGAACATGAATTTAAATCTAACATGGAATTTATTGATCTACACATGGATCATTCAATTTTCATTAATTTTTGCACAATTTAGTGAACCTTTAGGCATGCAACCCTAAATCATGATTCAAATCCTAACCTACACATGGATTGAACATTAATACAAGATAGAGAATTTTGAATACGAATGGCAAGAAAATCCTTGTCTAAAAATAGTAGAGAAAACTCGTATTTTCTTCCTCCTGGGCGGCTCTCCCTTCCCTCCCAAAGGGTATACAAAATTTGTGTGGGGTGGATATGGGGGGGGGGGGGGGGGGGGGGGGTATGAAACCCTAAGGTTGATTTTAATCCTTTAAATATCATTTTAATTTGACCTAAATTCGTAGGTCTCTATAGGGCCAGACTTAAGGCCCATAAAAAGGTTCATATTCGTACTTGGTTTGGATCGAAACTCTACCCAAGGTCCTACCCAACCCATAGGTCCATTTTTAAATACTTAAACTGTGCATTTAAGTCATCGATCATATTTAAAAGTGTATAAACACTTTATACATTATATATATGTTCCATCATTATCATATATGTATATCCGTAATACGACTTAATTAAATCAACGAGTCCTCAATATTTGCGACTATCTTCATTATTCGCAATATACCGACATACCATAAACCTTATAATACTTGTATCAAATCTACGAAATATTATATTTAAAATAAATACTCTAGTATAATTAAACATACTCGTTTAATTATTATGCCAAAATAAAGATAAATACAATTATTTCATCCGAATAATAATTCACACAATTTCAATTAAATTAATATAACTTCAATTTAATACTCATAAAATGCGGGGTATTTCATTCTCCCCTCCTCCTAACGGAATTACTTCCTCGAAATTCACCAAAACATAATGTCACAATGTAAACCATATCAATATCATGAGTTCAATATAGTTTGCACTCGTATCCCACGAGATTAAAAGGAAAGGCTCACACACACTTGTAATAGTGTATCATCACGAGTTCACCCACAAGTCACATATCACAAGCACATATACGCAGCTATCAAATGTGAATGCACTGCCACATTCATAAACCAACTATATATACTATGTATAAATATAAAGTATAAGTGTGTACGAATACTCTACTGACCATCTCATACGCTTTGATACTCAATGCGTACCTTCATTACGTGCGTACCATTTTTTAAGTATAATATCTCAAAGCCAAAGGTCCCTAAATTCCGGACACTTTATATGTTTCGTGCGTGAGATGTTTCACAAGAGGAATTCAAATAAGGAACCTTTCCAATACACTACTACACAGATTTGTCGATCACCAAGACCCATTTGGCCTAAACCAAACATGAACTAATACGCTAACCATAAAATTCCAAAATTTTGCCAATTTCCAAAAAAATCACTTATCCTTCACAAGAGAAGTCTCTAAAAAATGATTTTTTCAATCAAATCTATATATTAAAGAACATGAATTCATATCTAACACGGGGTTTATTGATTTACATATGGATCATTCAATTTTCATTAATTTTTTCACCATTTAGTGAAGCTCTAGATATGCAACCCTAAATCATGATTCAAATCCTAACCTACACATGGATTGAACATTAATACAAGATAGATCATTTTGAATATGAATGGAAACAGAATTCTTGCCTAAAAATAGTAGAGAAAACTCCTATTTTCTTCCTCTTGGGTGGCTTCTTCCTTCCCTCCCAAAGTGTGTAGCCTCCAAAATTTGTGTGGGGTGGATATAGGGGGTTATGAAACCCTAAGTCTGATTTTAATCCTTTAAATAGCATTTTAATTTGACCTAAATTAGGAGGTCTCTATAGGGCTAGACTTAAGGCCTATAAAAAGGTTCCTATCCATATCCAGTTTGGCTCGGAACTCGTATATATATATATATATATATATATATATATATATATATATATATATATATTCTTATGAGTTCCAATTACACCTCCCGAATCATCCCAAATGAATTGTTATACCTTTAAAATATTGTACCGTGTCATTATTAACGTAAAAAGGTATAATATTTTAAAGGTATAACAATTCATTTGGGATGTTAACTCATTTGGAAGATGACTTGGCAATTTATTTACACTCAAATCATTATTCTTGACCATGAATATATATATGCACACACACAATGAACTGGAGATTAGGAAGGCTAAGAACATTATTTGGGACGAGTTTAATGGGCAATAGGTTGTCTTGGGTCACATAAAATCTAACGTTGGCACTTTTGACCACATTTTTACCGCAATTGACTTGAATTATGCATTTTGAAATCGCAGATGCGTATTGACCTACATGATAAAAAAAATTACACAAATAGGATCAATATTAATAATGACTAATAATTAAAATAAGTTTATTTATTTAGGGCGTAAATATTCCCCCCAGGGTTGCTAAAATTGCATTATTAATTCGAATTATGTTCAATCTTGCATTTTCTTCCAAATAATAAAAATGACTCTATAAGCTCATTATTTATGATACAACGGGCCTAACAAAGTCTATATTTGGGTATAAATAGTACAAAATAATGCACTCATCATCGTGAAATTCCATTCAAGCCCATGCATTCACTCTATTACTAATAAATAATCCATGTGAACTCATGCATCTGCGTATTTTACATAAACTTTATGCGATTAATTTATGAAAAATGTGTAACTATCACGTTAACACTTTATTAAAGTTCAAGGTGCTACATTATGTTTATATTTTTCCATTTGAATTTATTAAGAAATGTGTTCACTTTCAAGTCTATGAATGTTTAGAAGTAGACTTGAGGGGCCTTTCTCATGTGTGATTATACATTGGTGCAAGTTCGTGCCAGTGGTTATGTAACCCTATCCAGATGGTTTGAACATATGTAGTGTTATACATGATCTTTGTTATTTAAACTGTAACATTTTATTTCTTTTACACGAGCATATATAAAAATCCATGCACATCTATCTTCATCAGATGAGTTTTAAATTTTTTAGGGGTTCATGTAGTATATGATTAATGAAATCCTTATGTGTTATTAATTATAGTTTTTGATCTTAACCATGAGATTAGTGAGAATCTCTGTTAGGATTGTGACATAATTGATCAACTCTGATTGGAAGGATGCATATACTTTTGAAGTGAAAATCGTTTGCGACCCTTTAATGCCATTACTATCATGACTTGACAAACATTTTACTGTTTCTTTGATTACTATTTTAAGGATATATAACCAAATGGGGTCATCATATCCAAAAGACACTTAGATTGCAGCCTAATGACTTTGTTTTATCATATATGATAGTTTTCCCCTTTATATGGACCCTTGGACATATCCATGGGATTATGTGCTACTAATATTGCCCCTGAATCTCCATCAGGTAGATTTACTTATATCAAGGTATCCATATTCTTGGAGTGCCTTTGTTAGGTTCCACTAACACTTTGTTATCGTTTCGCTGATCTCTTTGCGGGCTAAGTCTTTCTTGGCATCTCCATACTCATCTTGTGCCTTGAGATTCCATGAAGACCACCTTTGGACTCTCTTAGTTGTTATATTTAAGGTATGTCTTATAGTGGGATAAGAAATAATTCATGGTCTCTATTAATGAATTGGTTGCTATTTTGAGGAGAAATCCACGACCCTTATTAAGGCCTTAGGAACTATCAAAGTACTTTATAACAAAAACACGTTCAAGATCTTGGTAAGTATGAAGAAGGAATAAATAAGGTAGTTTAACTTTTTTTTCATTGATTAGAATTTGAAGAGTACATCTTTGGCATAAACTAGCCTTAAAGTAATATATAAGTATACTTGGACTGGCCCCCTTACGTTTTATACATTAATGATAATTGTGGAGTTTTAGTGAACATTCCTTTCTTTAGGTCATGATCCTTATTTTATCACACGGGATGTCGTAATATCTGTTAATTAACTATTATAAGATTCCATTTCTAACCATTTATTTCATCTATAGAATAAAAAGAAACGTTGGTATCATTATCATGATCATGATGGAGGTGAACTTAACACCACTTTTACTTGTTTATTTTCCAAGAAAAGGATGTAATATTTGAAGGCTACCTTAAGTAATCCTCATTTATGATAATGGGGAGGATGGTATTCAATTTGTAAACTAGATTAGTGAATTCCTCATATTTGGTATCTTCCATGGATTCATTTACCTCTTAGCTCCTTTTTATGATAAATTTTATAGGATTAGTTGTGTGACCTTAGCTGCAGATTTTGGTACCTCGGGTATAAGATCTGTAACAACCCGCCTAATAAGATACCGGGCGATCACTCCAATATTAAATTAAAACAGGAGTTTCATATGGATCATTCTTAGCATCACTGTCGAAAATCCAATTAATTACTAATATCCTATTAGGTGGCCGTTAAAAACTTTTATCTAACTACTCTTTTTTAGCGCACAAATTAAAACATTCACAATTAAATGCGTAATGAACTGAAATGGAAAAGAAAGGAACTAAAATAACCGAACACTCGGTCCAAATAATACAACCATATCGAATGTTGTACTGAAAGAATAAATAAATGCAATTGAGCCTTTGGCTCGAGTGTTTATACAATATCTCCTATCTAGAGTACAAGGAAAGAAACGTCTACCGATAACCTGCAAGCATCCACAGCTGCTGCAGCAGACGTCTGACTCGAAAGAGTTTCCATCCAGGCGTCCCTGTGTCTGGACACCTATATATATACAATATAGAGAAAGAAAGGAGAGTAGACAAACGGGTCAGGGCCCGAATGTTTAGAAAATATTTTGCAAGTGCATAAATGCTTTATTTAGAAAAATAGTTTTATCTCATATTTAAATTGGTATCGCACTCTCGTGAGATACCCCTCACCTCTCCTCTAACAGTGCACACCTAGCGCATCCCTTAAACTTTCTAGTCAAGCTACCCTGCTAAACTAATCTAATACCCAACCACTATCTAACCTAGATAGTCAAACAAATGTACTAAGGGCCAAACTTCACTTTAATCTCGACGATATGCCATGTTCGTGCGTGGGGTGTCTCGCGAAGTGAAATCCAAACAAGGAACCCCCCCGATACACTACTATGCAGCAAGGTCGATCTTTGAGATCCGCCAGTCCCTCAGTACAGAAAGATATATATATATATATATATCATAACATATAATAATATAAGAGCACTAAGGATTAAACTTCTCCCCAGTCTCAACACAGTGCCATATTCGTGCGTGGGGTGTCTCGCAAAGCGAAATCCAAACAAGGAACCCCCCCGATACACTACTATGCGGCACGGTCGATCGTCGGGATTCATTAGACCCTCGGCACCCAATTTATACATATACATACATCTACAATATACTTCCAGATAATATAAATATCTCCCGGACTGAGGATTACTTGATACATAAAGTATTTATAAATACTTATCCTTTTTATTTCAAAACTTCCATTTCCCTTCTCATAACCAGGAAATGTATTTATAAAAGCCAATTCATTATCATGAATTGCTTTAACAAACCATATACTTTTTGAAAGCCAATTTTATTAACATAAAAAGCTTTTCCTTTATCAATTATCCCATTTCCCTTTTTATATTCAGGAAATGTATTCAAAGACATTTTCATTATCATAAAAATGCTTTGATCAAAACATATACTTCCACATCCCTTCTTCCATCCGGGAAGTGTTACCGAAGCCCATTTATATATAACCCATTTCCCTTCCTATATCCAGGAAATGTAATTAAAGCAAATCCATTATTATGAACTGCTTTAAAAAAAACGCATTCTAAGACCGCCCGTCCAGATTTCTCCACTGTGCGCGCCCCTAAATGGCTATCATCTTCCAGGGCCTCCAAGACAACCTGGGATCCTATATCGAAAGACGTCGGGAAGCGACCATGTGCCTGCGGGATAGTCAAGACCACACCCGGAATCTCCTAACCAGCGCAGAAAATATAACAACAAACACTCACATGGCCTATAGGACTATATCCACCCTGCATCATTAGCCAGGGGGCTTCACCATACGAACGCAACTTCCCTTATGATAGCGATTTAGAGAGGTGTGTAATCCATATCTTATTAATTATGAAAAACATTTCTCTTTCCATTTTGAAAATATTCATTTATATATTTTCAAAATCATTTCCATCATCATATATATATATATACCTAAAACACACAGTATATACATATCCTATATATTCTTCCTAGAATATATATATAAACGGCCTCAGTGGCCTATAGCATCTATCGATGATAATAATCCCAAAGATTCCCTCCGGGAATCATAATCATGCATTGATATTAGCATGATTCTAAATCCAAAGTATTTCTTACTTTAATAATCACTATATACTTTAAATCCCATTCTAAGGATTTACTGGATATCTCCAATGATACTATTCTTCTCTAAGTGAAGTATATATATATATATATATATATATATATATATATATATACCCCAAATTATCCTAATTATCTCTTAGGAAAAATACTCAACGGTAATCGATATAATTATGCCTTCTATAAGCATAATTATATAGGCTTATATGCCTACGAGAATTATCCTCAGGATTTACCTCACCCGAACAACTTTAACTTAATGGGTTAAGGATTTCATTTCCTTAAACCCCAAGACTATACCTAGTCCAAATAATCATTTATAAGTCCCCAATTAAAGTTAGGAACTCCAATCCATCAATTTCTACGATTACTATATTTTCCTCGAAAATATAGCTTTAGGGTTATATACTTAAAACCCTAACTTTACCCTCTTCAATTATCTTAATTTGTGGACCCTAAAGTCCTAAAAGGTCCCTTAGGTTATTACCTAATTATCCTCAAAGCAAGATGAAATGGATTCTATCCCTTCCAAATCACCCTAAAGAAATTGTCCCTTTTCAGCAGAGGTCGATCGATCGACCCATGACCGTCGATCGATCGAAGGCTTCGATCGATCGACTCCCGATGATCGATCGATCGATCAAATCGGGCAGCTTCTTCTCCGAGAAGCTGTTCGGCCATGGAAGCTTCCCCCAAGCTTCCATCACTCCACCCAATGGCCTACAACTTCTACCAACAATAAATACACCTATAATACGGGTCCTAAACATCCCAGGACCCGGAATCACCCAATATATTTGGTTAATTACTAAAATCTCCAATTTACCAATTTTAGGGGTTTATTCGTTTTATCTCCCGAAAACCCGTTTTATACACGAATACCCAACCCAAAATCATTAGGGTATGTTATACCAACAATGATATGAGATATTTATGCTCAAAAATAAATAAAGCAAGTAAACACTTGCCTCGTGGATACAATCCGACGTCCTCGAGCCGAATCCCGCGGAGGCCGGCCGGAATCTCCCCCTTTTTCCTCTTTTCTTCCCTCTCTCTCTCTCTTCCTTCTTTTCTTTCTTCTTTCTTCCCTCTCTATCTCTATATATAGAGAGAAAAAGGGTTTTAACCCTAAAAACCCAAAAACGACTCGTTTACCCAATTACGAGCCTATTTAACTCCAAAATTACCCGGAACTTGATTTCGACAATCGGACACTCTTTTCCGACTATCTCGGACATTCCGAGATTCGTGGCGCAGTCGAAATTTCCATCCGAGGCACTTGATCGCAAATCACTATTCTAATCCAAAATAATTAAATGCGGTGTCCTACTCAAAATCTCACCTCTTTTGTCGCTATACTCCATGGCGACATATAAATAAAATATTTCGACCTATATGGTCCCAAAATAATAGATAACACCGTTCTAAAATCATTCAATCCTCGAGAATCCCAAAAATTACTATTCGAGAAATTCTCCAAATTCCAAATTATACTTAATTATGGGATTTAATCGTCTCCAAAAGGACGGGTTATTACACCCCCCCCCTTACAATGGAATTTCGTCCTCGAAATTCAGATGTGACCTACACCACCAATCTTAGGATCACTCCAAATCCTAATACCTCAAGGGAAATAATACTAACCCAACGGTTCCCAACCATACACTATGCGGCTACCGAAATCATAAAGCGACTCTAATACGTCACAGAATACCCATCATCTATAATGCCTATCGGCATGAATTTCAATCTTGTGTACCACTCCTATCGTAACTAGGCGGTTTATCAACCCACCTTACCAAAGGTGCCCATACACCATTCCAACTTGTGCATATCAGCACAAACATTACGAACGTCTGACACGCATCACTCTCTCCCAGTAAGGGTCTCCTCTCCTCGGTGTAATACTCACCTATGGGTCCTCCGAACCCGCGCATTTCAATACTCCTAACCCTGGCGCTGCTAATACTAGCGAACCTATATCCTAAAAATGCTACGATCTAAGCGTTACCCTACCTACACGAAACTAATATAATCCTAAGTATGTCCCTAGTGCCCAAGGCCTCTCTCAACTCCCGACAAGTGCTTGGTTTCATGCGTGGGACGTCTCGCCAAGGCGAAATCCAAACAAGGAACCCTCCCGTTACACTACTCCCTCGCGTAGTCGGTCATCGAGATATAACGACCCAAGGCACAAAAGCGGGACGTCCTAAATCCTACTAGGCTAGCCTATGAACGCATTCCTACTATCTTATCCTTCCGCCCATACAGAAGGAAACCTAACAAATCAAGTGCCCACTTTCTGTAGAAAGTGTCACGAACATAATACCCAAAATGGAGCTCCTCAAAACTTGCCTTTTCATTAAGGCCTGACTATTGTCCTCAATTAAATTTCTCTAAGTCCAACCTTACCCACCCATTTGTGGCGAAGGAATCATTTTAGTGCTTTTCCATAGCACAATTTTCCATAAGTATTTTAACATTATGTGGCTTATAGTCTATAGTGGTTCATCCACACTATAAGACCGTTCCACAAGATCAACATCCTTGCATCCCATAACAGCTCCCCACTCCCGACGCTATTAAGAGTCATGTGTGGAGTGTCTCGCAAAGCGAAATCCAAACAAGGAACCCCTCCACACATTAACCCTTGACTTTGTTGGTTATGGAGTTCTGTCATTTAAACATGCAACCGGGATAACCCTATCCCCTAATCCAACAAAAGGTGATCTGAACTCCTATCTCTAACTAAGAGTCATACCACCCTGCGCTCGCACTCGTTCCTAAGTCCTTGCGCAAACTAATACTGAGCTAAATCTTATCGCTCAACAACAATTCTGTGGGCCTTAAATTATATTTATAAGGTCGCCACATATACCATCCAAAATAAGGAAGCCTCTGCTCATCGAGGTTCCATAAATCCATAATAGCAAGGGTGTACTCAACTTGTATCAAGGTGAGACACCACAATAACAACCCGTTCCTTCCAGGAACTGCGGACACGATAGACTTGCCATCATTAGCCTGCTATCGCTCCGTTACACCATATACCGTATACGTATATATACAAAGTATAATCACTCGCCTCTATGGCGAATGAAGAGAAATAAAATTCCGCTATTGCAGAAAACACATAGGCATACATTATAATGTTATCGAGACCTCCACAACTCAAAATACACACACGAGTCTAGGGATAACTAATACCGCGACTTCATCTAGTCACGCCTAATATACCTCCTCAATTGAGGTAAAACTCATAACCACAATTTCATTATAACGATTTCCCCGAGTGGATGTCCAACCATGGGATCCTCGAACATACCCATTCTTTAGTGAGCCCATCCTCCTTGGAAAGGACTCAATATTCATTGCACCACACTCACTTTGCCACTTTGCCATAATACTTCTTTATTCACCGTCGGCCCCTGGCTGAACCTTAGGCGAATAATTCCCAAAACTGCATTCTTCTCGTCCTGTTGATTCATGGGGACTCACGGTGAGAACTATCCGTAAGATCCCTTTGGAACCCTTATCTTCACGGGGAAATCCAACTTTAGTACCACTTTCTATCACAGTAGTACTTGGTTGCTCATAACTACTATACTTTAGTAGTCGTCGCAATAGTCCTTAGCATTTGCCACAAGGAGAGTGGCATCTACTAAGATCCTCGTCCCCGTCTTCTACCAGCTCCCCCAGCTAAGCTCCTACTCCTGCTGCCCTCCGAGCTCCGCACATGATTCGGAACGAGCGCGTAACAGATTTCTATAATCTTCTAATATGGCAGGAGATCGAAATCTCACAAGAGATATCAACAATCCTAATCCTGGGGATCTATACTAATCGAGAGCAACGCTGAAAGCGTAGTACGTCCGCACAGATTCCTAAAGACACTAGAACCTGATGCTCTGATACCATCTGTAACAACCCGCCTAATAAGATACCGGGCGATCACTCCAATATTAAATTAAAACAGGAGTTTCATATGGATCATTCTTAGCATCACTGTCGAAAATCCAATTAATTACTAATATCCTATTAGGTGGTCGTTAAAAACTTTTATCTAACTACTCTTTTTTAGCGCACAAATTAAAACATTCACAATTAAATGCGTAATGAACTGAAATGGAAAAGAAAGGAACTAAAATAACCGAACACTCGGTCCAAATAATACAACCATATCGAATGCTGTACTGAAAGAATAAATAAATGCAATTGAGCCTTTGGCTCGAGTGTTTATACAATATCTCCTATCTAGAGTACAAGGAAAGAAACGTCTACCGATAACCTGCAAGCATCCACAGCTGCTGCAGCAGACGTCTGACTCGAAAGAGTTTCCATCCAGGCGTCCCTGTCTCTGGACACCTATATATATACAATATAGAGAAAGAAAGGAGAGTAGACAAACGGGTCAGGGCCCGAATGTTTAGAAAATATTTTGCAAGTGCATAAATGCTTTATTTAGAAAAATAGTTTTATCTCATATTTAAATTGGTATCGCACTCTCGTGAGATACCCCTCACCTCTCCTCTAACAGTGCACACCTAGCGCATCCCTTAAACTTTCTAGTCAAGCTACCCTGCTAAACTAATCTAATACCCAACCACTATCTAACCTAGATATTCAAACAAATGTACTAAGGGCCAAACTTCACTTTAATCTCGACGATATGCCATGTTCGTGCGTGGGGTGTCTCGCGAAGCGAAATCCAAACAAGGAACCCCCCGATACACTACTATGCAGCAAGGTCGATCTTTGAGATCCGCCAGTCCCTCAGTACAGAAAGATATATATATATATATATCATAACATATAATAATATAAGAGCACTAAGGATTAAACTTCTCCCCAGTCTCAACACAGTGCCATATTCGTGCGTGGGGTGTCTCGCAAAGCGAAATCCAAACAAGGAACCCCCCCGATACACTACTATGCGGCACGGTCGATCGTCGGGATTCATTAGACCCTCGGCACCCAATTTATACATATACATACATCTACAATATACTTCCGGATAATATAAATATCTCCCGGACTGAGGATTACTTGATACATAAAGTATTTATAAATACTTATCCTTTTTATTTCAAAACTTCCATTTCCCTTCTCATAACCAGGAAATGTATTTATAAAAGCCAATTCATTATCATGAATTGCTTTAACAAACCATATACTTTTTGAAAGCCAATTTTATTAACATAAAAAGCTTTTCCTTTATCAATTATCCCATTTCCCTTTTTATATTCAGGAAATGTATTCAAAGACATTTTCATTATCATAAAAATGCTTTGATCAAAACATATACTTCCACATCCCTTCTTCCATCCGGGAAGTGTTACCGAAGCCCATTTATATATAACCCATTTCCCTTCCTATATCCAGGAAATGTAATTAAAGCAAATCCATTATTATGAACTGCTTTAATAAAAACGCATTCTAAGACCACCCATCCGGATTTCTCCACTGTGCGCGCCCCTAAATGGCTATCATCTTCCAGGGCCTCCAAGACAACCTGGGATCCTATATCGAAAGACATCGGGAAGCGACCATGTGCCTGCGGGATAGTCAAGACCACACCCGGAATCTCCTAACCAGCGCAGAAAATATAACAACAAACACTCACATGGCCTATAGGACTATATCCACCCTGCATCATTAGCCAGGGGGCTTCACCATACGAACGCAACTTCCCTTATGATAGCGATTTAGAGAGGTGTGTAATCCATATCTTATTAATTATGAAAAACATTTCTCTTTCCATTTTGAAAATATTCATTTATATATTTTCAAAATCATTTCCATCATCATATATATATATATACCTAAAACACACAGTATATACATATCCTATATATTCTTCCTAGAATATATATATAAACGGCCTTAGTGGCCTATAGCATCTATCGATGATAATAATCCCAAAGATTCCCTCCGGGAATCATAATCATGCATTGATATTAGCATGATTCTAAATCCAAAGTATTTCTTACTTTAATAATCACTATATACTTTAAATCCCATTCTAAGGATTTACTGGATATCTCCAATGATACTATTCTTCTCTAAGTGAAGTATATATATATATATATATATATATACCCCAAATTATCCTAATTATCTCTTAGGAAAAATACTCAACGGTAATCGATATAATTATGCCTTCTATAAGCATAATTATATAGGCTTATATGCCTACGAGAATTATCCTCAGGATTTACCTCACCCGAACAACTTTAACTTAATGGGTTAAGGATTTCATTTCCTTAAACCCCAAGACTATACCTAGTCCAAATAATCATTTATAAGTCCCCAATTAAAGTTAGGAACTCCAATCCATCAATTTCTACGATTACTCTATTTTCCTCGAAAATATAGCTTTAGGGTTATATACTTAAAACCCTAACTTTACCCTCTTCAATTATCTTAATTTGTGGACCCTAAAGTCCTAAAAGGTCCCTTAGGTTATTACTTAATTATCCTCAAAGCAAGATGAAATGGATTCTATCCCTTCCAAATCACCCTAAAGAAATTGTCCCTTTTCAGCAGAGGTCGATCGATCGACCCATGACCGTCGATCGATCGAAGGCTTCGATCGATCGACTCCCGATGATCGATCGATCGATCAAATCGGGCAGCTTCTTCTCCGAGAAGCTGTTCGGCCATGGAAGCTTCCCCCAAGCTTCCATCACTCCACCCAACGGCCTACAACTTCTACCAACAATAAATACACCTATAATACGGGTCCTAAACATCCCAGGACCCGGAATCACCCAATATATTTGGTTAATTACTAAAATCTCCAATTTACCAATTTTAGGGGTTTATTCGTTTTATCTCCCGAAAACCCGTTTTATACACGAATACCCAACCCAAAATCATTAGGGTATGTTATACCAACAATGATATGAGATATTTATGCTCAAAAATAAATAAAGCAAGTAAACACTTGCCTCGTGGATACAATCCGACGTCCTCGAGCCGAATCCCGTGGAGGCCGGCCGGAATCTCCCCCTTTTTCCTCTTTTCTTCCCTTTCTCTCTCTCTTCCTTCTTTTCTTTCTTCTTTCTTCCCTCTCTATCTCTATATATAGAGAGAAAAAGGGTTTTAACCCTAAAAACCCAAAAACGACTCGTTTTCCCAATTACGAGCCTATTTAACTCCAAAATTACCCGGAACTTGATTTCGACAATCGGACACTCTTTTCCGACTATCTCGGACATTCCGATATTCGTGGCGCAGTCGAAATTTCCATCCGAGGCACTTGACCGCAAATCACTATTCTAATCCAAAATAATTAAATGCGGTGTCCTACTCAAAATCTCACCTCTTTTGTCGCTATACTCCATGGCGACATATAAATAAAATATTTCGACCTATATGGTCCCAAAATAATTGATAACACCGTTCCAAAATCATTCAATCCTCGAGAATCCCAAAAATTACTATTCGAGAAATTCTCCAAATTCCAAATTATACTTAATTATGGGATTTAATCGTCTCCAAAAGGACGGGTTATTACAAGATCCAACGCTTCCCTATCTTCAATTGAGGTAATAAGTCTTAGACGTTGAGTTAAATATGTCATTAAATATGGGCTTGGTCCTATAAGATATTGAGTATTCATACCTTGAGGTTAGGTATGTCATCGGTTGAACGAATTGAATGAACTACTTAGATTTGATGCCACATACTTTGGGATTCATCCCATCTCTTGATCCATTAGACTAAATGGAAGGTTATAAACACGTGTAATACCTCGTATTTCAAAGTACTTATAATTTAATTAATTCGATAATTAATTCATTTTATATTAAATTACATGAGTGACGTAATTTAACTTAATAAAATAAAAATGTGGTTGATAAATATTAATCAAGAGAGAGATATAATGATTAATATTATGTGTTAAATTTACTAAGTGGATAGTAAATGATTTATGGAAATTATTATGCATCATAGCGAGTGAGATTGACATAATTGGATTTATCTCAACCGGGAGTCGCGTGTAGGTTAAATTGAGGTCGAGATAGGATAATTGTTTAGAGTGACTCAGATGATGATTTCGAGGTCACAGATGACTCCAAAAGGGTCGAAATAGTCGAAATATTATACCCAAGAGTGTTGATTAGGTCCCGGGGCAGTTTTAGATTAAACCGGTACCGTATGGGGGTATTTTAGTCTTTTGGTAACCTAGGGTAAAGAGACCTACGAATTTCCTAACCTTATATCAACTGATAGGAGGGTGAGTCTAGGATTAGAAACTTAAAAATCAAAGAAAGGCCAGTAGAGAAGAAGGAAAGGCCATTCTTGAAGATTAAAGGAGAATTCTTGAGAGATTCGAGTTGTTCTTACACCATAAACAAACTTGGAGGGAGAATTGGAAGAGAAGCTAATCCAACCAAACTCCAAATCATGAAATCATATCACATAAACCAAAGCAAGTGTTTAATTTCAACTTTCCTTAAAGTTATAATACCCACGTAAGAGTAGGTTTTATACATCTTGATAAAAATAATGAAATTAGAATTTAAGTGAATTTAATTCCATGTGATGGCTAGGATTTCATGTAGCCTGATTGTATGCATGTAGAGGTTACAAAATCAGAACATGAGTGATAATTTAAATGAAAAAAAATCTGGGCTTTATGTGGTGTAAAAATGAAGAACATGAAAATTTAGGTTTTTGATAAATAGATGTTTTGATCCATTATTGATTTGAATTCCTAATGTTTTGAGGATTGTATTACATTGGAAATCATCCTAATACATGTAGATAATGTTAAGAACAATTGGTTTGAAGTTTCATAAAGAATCATGGAGAATTGAATGAGAAAAATGCACTTGCATAGAGGAAGAAGACGATCTGGTGCATTTCGAATCGATTTGGCACATGGGCGAATTGATTCGAAAAGAGAATCAATTCAGCCTCTTGGGTGAATCGATTCAGTTTCACAAAGAATGTGAAAAATCTCTTTTTAAGCGTAGAACTACTAAATTGTTAATGGGGAAACTTTGGGACATTGTTAAACTATAATGAGGGATTTGATATAATACAGTGGGCCTATGATATGGTCATGAATTAGTCTTATTTGGAGAATTAAGGCGATAATGAAACAGGTTAAATTGTGACGTAATTAATTTGGGAGAATGAGGATGAATTATGAAAATCTCATGTGAACATAATATGTAGATCAGTAGTGTATGATAACGTTAACTACTGAAATGACTTAAGGGGGTAACTAGGTCCCTTAGAGTAGAGAGCAATACTCAAATTAACATAATGGTGAGAATAATCGTAATTTGATAGTAAGGTGAGTATTCGAGAGATAAATACCATGTACGAAGTCGGATAATTAGGTTGTGTGTATACCTAATGATTTAATGTATATATAGGTTATGTGTATACCGATTATATGATTGGTGTTAAATATGAACATACCTACACTGACTGCTATCACGGAGGTTCCCACGCAGTGGGAGATCCCACCTTGCCAATTCCAGGGAGGTCTGAATTTGTGCTCCAGAATATAGAACTTACGGAGGCTCACTATGTGTCGTGTATTAGTGATACTGACAGGTAGTTTGGGTACATTAGGTATGTACATAGCACAAAGTCTTGAACTATGTTCACCTCCAATGCTTGTTATTTGATTTTTGGGTTTGAAGAGACATGCCGAACCAATAGTCCTTATTTTAGTACGAGAGGTTCATGGACTGATAGCAAAGTATGCCTATTTTCACGGTGGTCCTTTTGAGAGACACCATAATTATATATATTAGTGAAATAAAGATATGTACCAGTTTGAATAACTCTACTTACGTGTGATAGTAGACCGATTGATAGTGTGTACATAAATCATGAATTAACTAGTGAAACTTAATTAAATGACTAAATTATAAAAGATGGAGAATGTTATTATGATATCAATAACATACAAGAGATGTTAATTAGGATAACGTACTATATGGGCGGTACAGGGACTTACAGGTTTCTAGTTAGCATTGGTATTATGTCTAGGTGGGATAAGTAGAAAACGTTAGGCATACACAATAGTTGAGAGGTGAGGAAAACTCAAGAGAGTGTACATGAACCTAACATATGTAATCAATAATTGATTTTTAAATTGTGATAAATACTTGATAAATTTTTTCAAAATGTTTTGGTTTCCAACCCTTGCTATAAATATTTTCCAAAACCTTTTAGGTGTCGAGCCATAGGGACGCCAGACTTGGCGATCTATTCCAAGGACAATTAGCCGCAGCACTGTGGAGGCATGCAGGACTTGATTATACACTTCCATATTTCATTCCTAGTGTAGGATTTCATTTCAGTGTCCCATTTGGGCATGTTTCCCCACTTAGACTTTATTTATTTGAGTTTATCAATTCAAACTTGTACTGGGATTTATTTACTAATTATTGGACTTGTTATTTGGATTGGGATTGTGTAGCTGATGGTTTATTCGGTCAGACAGTTATTCATTTATATATTCCTTGTGATGGTTTAGACTATATTAATGGTGTGAATGCTTTAATTTAGTTTTCAGCATATTATTATCAATTGTTTAATGATTGATAAAAATTTTGACACCGACTTAATTAACTAATAGATGGTTAGTAATTAATATGGTTTCGACAGTGATGATGAGAATGAACCAAATGAGAAACCTCTTTTAAATTTAATAAAGGAATGATCACTCGATATTTAATTAGGCGGGGTGTCACAAAATGTACCCGAAATAATGACTATGGGAAGCACATTTAGTAATTACGATTGGTGTGCCTGCCATGCCACTTAGCTGATAGGAACTCTTTCAGATACATTCAAATGAACTGGTTGTCAACTAACAAGTAAGTGATAAGGGGAGAATAGAGGTTATCTTGTTTCAAGTAATATAAGATACATGTGTCCCCCCTTAATTTGGGGCATGTGAAAGTCAAAGTGTCAAGACTCTACTAATTGGTAATCCCAAATATTAATATAAATATCTCTCCCCCCTCTATGGATATAGGCAATTTTCGAACCATGTACATCATGTGTCTTTTTGGATACATTTATTTAGCTATATATTATTCTTTCAGTTTAATTATGTGTAAGTTTGTGAACGTAAATTGACTATTCAAGTTTCATTAGGGATGTTGTTTGTGTGATTCCAACTTGTATAGAGTCAATAAGTGTTTATCAACCATCTAAGACCAACCATCTACAACTCTTTGTATTACCACAATGTGAGGGAACTTAAAGCAACATATTTTCTCGTAACTTTTTTGCTTCAATTCCATTCGTTCTTCTTCAATCCAACAAGGAGTGTACTTTTGAATTGAAAAATATTATTTTACAACAATAAATTCTTCACCACCATTTTATTGGTTTATGGTTCTAAATTCTATAGTGATTACAATAATTTTGGAAAACAATAAAATTAAAACAAGGTAGAGGTTGAGTCTTATTCAACCTACCTAACTGAGATGATAAGGGCTGTAAAGCGAACAAATCTACTCTATCTCGACTCATGTTCATTTGGATAAAATCTCGTTCAAGCTCGACTAGTAGAATAAATTAAATCGATTTGAGCATATTTCTAAGCTCGTCATCTTATTAAACATAGATTGCTTGCAACTCTAGTACCAATAATCATATTAAAATAGTAGAAAAATCATGTTATTCAAGCTCTCTCGCGTTTATTGAATAAAAACTCATTTGATATGAGTCGTGATATAAATGAGGCAAGCTTAAACTTATTTCTAAGATCATTAATCTTGAGCATATTACTATTTGGTTGTATTCGGGTCATTTACATATATGCTTTGTCATTTATTTGACCAAAAAGTTGAGTAAATGAATATTTGTTAGTCCGAAAATTGAGGAGTAACATTATAGCTAAAAAGTGTTAAGGACACATTTAGAATAAATGAAAAAAGTGTTAGTCAACATGGTGACCTGATATGTGTGATTGAGAGAGGGTCAAATGGTATATACAAAACAAGAGTAAATTATTATACAACAAATTTTATTTTATCTTATATATATCCAAGTATACCAGTGCCGACCTTGAGGGTAGGCGGGGCAAGCGACCGTCTCGGGCCCCGATTTTCTCATCACCCATGGAGTGTTCGCACCACTGGTGGTGCTGTTTGGGGGTCGTTTGTAGTTTCTTACCCTCGTGGCACATTTTCATGCCTAAGTATTCCTACTATCAAATCTGGGTCCTACTCTTGAATTGGTCATCCCCAGGGCAGGTTACTACGTGTTATGTTGGATACCCCCACGGTGCTGGGTGGGGGGATTCGTCCCCTCGCTAAACGTTTTTAAGACTAAGTGTGTCTATTTTGAAATGTGGGTCCTATTCTCAAACCGGGCATCCCATAACTGCGTGGTCTATTGTTACCTATTGAGTTAGACACACATGAGGCCTTCTTACTACCCGCGTAATATGTTTGGGCAGGGAGTGGAATCCTCCCCCTCGTAGTATGTTTTCAAGCCTAAGTGTTCCTACTCTCAAATTCGAGTTTTATTATCAAAACGGGAGTCTTCTGTCTATGAAACTGGTTTCTATGTGTTACGTTGGACGTGCATGAGATGTTCGTGCCACCCATGGTGCTATGGTTTTTTCTTAGCGCGCGCACGAGAGGGGGGGGGGGGGTTCGTCCCTCTAGGCACGTTTTCAAGCCAAAGTGTTCCTATTTTAAAATTTGAGTCATATTTTCAAACGAGGAGTTCTGCGACTTTGCGGCCTATTGCTTCATGTTACGTTGGTTGCGCACAAGCTTTTTATACCGCCCGCGGTTCCATTTGGGTGGGGTAGGGTGGGGGTTTGGTGGATTCCTCCACATTGAGGCACATTTTCAAGCCTAAGTGTGCCTATTTTGAAATTCGGTTCTTATTCTCAAGCCGTGAGTTCCACGACTATGTGGTTGATTGGTACGTGTTATGTTGGACGTGCACGAGATATTCGTGGTGCCCGCGGTGCCATTTGGCATGGGCATTTTCAATCTTAAGTGTTCCTACTCTCAAATCCGATTCCTATTCTCAAATCAGGAGTCCTTTGGCTATGCGGCCGATTACTACGTGTTACGTTGGATGCACATAATTTGTTCATGCCACCCACAGTGTTGCATGGGGTTGGCATCCTCCCCTTCGTGTCACGTTTTCAAGCCTAATTGTGCCTATTCTCAAATTCCAATCCTATTCTTACACCGAGAGTCATACGACTATGCGATTGGTTGCTATGAGTTACGTTGGACGTGTATGAGCTTTTTGTGCCACCCGCAGTGCCATTCGTGAGACCCATGGTGGGGGGTGGGGGGATGTTGGTGGTGTTCGTCTCCTCGTGGCACGCATTAAGCCTAAGTGTTCCCATTTTGAAATTTAGGTACTGTTCTCAAATCGGGAGTCCCATAACTATGCGAATGGTTGATACGTGTGATTTGAATGTGCATGCATTATTCGTGCCACCCACGGTGCCGTTTGTGGGGGACGGTGTGGTAGCTTCCTCCATCTCGTGGCACATTTTCAAGCCTAGGTGTGCCTAATTTGAATTTTGAGTCCTATTCACAAACCTAGAGTTTTGTGACTATGCATCTGGTTGCTACATGTTACGTTGGATGTGAATAAGTCATTCGTACTGCCTGTAGTGCTATTTTAGGAGGGAGAGGGGGGTTGGTGGCGTCCGCCCCCTCGTAGCACGATTCAAGCTTAAGTGTTATTACTCTCAAATTCAGGTTCTATTCTCATATTGAGCATACCATAACTGCACGATCGGTTGCTACATCTTACGTTGGATATTCGCGAGGTGTTCATGCCATCCGTGGTGCTGTTTGGAGGCTGTTAGTGGTTTCTTCCCCCTCGCGACACGTTTTCAAGCCTAAGGGTACCTATTTTAAAAGTTTGGTCGTATTCTCAAATCGAGCATCTCGTCACGCACGATCGGTTTCTACGTGTTACGTTGGATGTGCATGAGTTGTTCGTGCTACCCATGGTGCCATTGGGGTGGGGGGGTGGCATTCGTCACCTCCTGGCACGTTTTCAAGCCTAAGTGTTGTTACTCTCAAATTTGGGTACTATTTTCAAACCGAGAGTCTAGCAACTATGCTGCCGATTACTACATGTTACATTCACGCACACGAGTTTTTCATGCTTCCCGCGGTGCCTTTTGGAGGGGTGTTGGTGTCCTCACCTCGTGGTACATTTTCAAGCATAAGTGTGCCTATTACAAAATTTTGGTCATATTCTCAAATCGAAAGTCTTGCGACTATGCGACCGTTTGCTATGTGTTACGTTGGACATGCATGAGCTGTACAAGCCGCCCGTGGTTCCATTTTTTTTTTTTGGGGGGGGGGGGGGGGGTCTCCCCATCCACAAAGTTTTCAAGCCCAAGTGTGCCTATTTTGAAATTCAGGTCCTATTCTCAAACCGGTAGTTCCGTGATCATGCAGCCAGTTGCTATAAGTTATGTTGGACGCGCTCAAGCTATTCTTACTACCCACGGTGCCATTGTATGTTCTTGTGTGTGTGGGGGGGGGGGGGGTCCGTCTCCTCACTGTACATTTTCTAGCCTAAGTTTTCTTACTCGCAAATCCAAGTCCTATTCTAAAAAAAAGTGTCCAATGACTGCGTGACCAGTTTCTACGTGTTATATCGACACGCACAAGGTGTTCGTGCTGCATGCGATGATGTTTGTGGGCCGTTAGTGGTTTTCGAACCCTCGCAATATATTTTCAAGCCTAGGTGTGCATATTTTGAAATTTGGGTCATATTCTCAAATCCTGAGTCCCGCGTCTATGAAGTCGGTTTCCAAACCCTCGCGGCACGTTTTCAAGACTAGGTGTTCCTACTCATAATACAGATCCTATTCTAAAATTTGGCATTTTATGGCAGTGCGACCACTTGCTACGTGTTACATTAGACACACGCGAGGTGTTCATGCCACTCATAGTGCCGTTTGGGGGTTGTTAATGGTTTCTATCCCCTCGCAACATGTTTTCAAGCCTAAATGTAACTATTTTGAAATTCGGTTCCTATTCTCAAATCGGGAGTCTCGAGACTATGCGGTCAGTTGATACATGTTACGTTGGATGTGCATGAGTGTTTATGCCACCTGCGATGCCATTGGGGGGGGGGGGGGGGGGTAGGGGTGGCTTTCGTCCCCTCACGGCACAATTTCAAGACTAAGTGCTTCTACTCTCAAATTTGGGTCTTATTATCAAACTGAGAATCCCACAATTGTGTGTTTAGTTTCTACGTGTTACGTTGGACATGCACGAGGTGTTCATGCCTCTTGCAGTGTCGTTTAGGGGGGGGTGTCATTCGCCCCCTCATGGCACGTTTTCAATCCTAAGTGTGAGTTTTTCTATATTTGAGTCATATTCTCAAACTATGATTCCCACAACTATGCAGTCGATTTCTACGTGTTACGTTAGATGCACACTAGTTGTTCATGCTACCCATGGTGTCTTTTAGGGGGTTGGTGTGTCTGCCACCTTGCGACACGCTTTCAAGACCAAGTGTTCTAACTCTTAAATACGATTCCTATTCTCAAACTGAGAGTACCGCGACTATGCTGCTGATTACGATGTGTTACGTTGGATATGCCTGAGTTGTTCATGCTACCCGCAATGTCGTTTGGTGTGGGGTGGTTGGTGGAGTCCTCCCCTCGCGTTACGTTTTCAATCCTTAGTGTGCCTATTCTCAAATTTGGATCCTATTCTTAAATTGAGAGTCTCGCAATTATATGGCCAGTTACTACATGTTATATTGGATGTGAACGAGATATTTGTGCCTCCCATGGTACCATTTGAGGGGCGACGTCCTCCCTCATACGACACATTTTCAAGCCTAAGTGTGCCTATTTTTGAAATTCGGGTTCTATTCTCAAACCAGGAGTTCCATGACTACATGGCCAGTTGTTACATGTTACCTTGGATGTGCACAAGCGATTAATGCTGCCCATGGTGCCATTGGGGGGAAGGGGTTGATGGCGTTCACCCACTCGTAATATGTTTTCAAGACTAAGTGTTCCTACTCATATATACGGGTCCTATTCTGAAATCGGACATCTCGCGACTGCGCAACTGGTTGATACATGTTATGTTGGAAACGCACGAGGCTTTCGTGCTGCTCGCTGTGCTGTTTGGGGGCTGTTAGTGGTGTCCGCCCCTTGCGGCACGTTTTCAAGCCTAAGTGTGATTATTTTGAAATTCGGGTCCTATTCTCAAACAGAGAGTCCCGTGACTATGCGAACTTTTACTACGTGTTACATTGGACACGTATGAGTGTTAGTTCCTCCCGCGATGCCGTTTGGAGGGGTTTGGGGAGTCCGTCCCTTCGTTGCACGTCTTCAGGCCTAAGTACGCCTATTCTCAAATTTGGGTCCTATTCTCAAACTGAGAGTCCCGCAACTATGAGGCCAGTCGCTACATGTTACGCTGGATGTGTACGAGTTATTCTTTCCACTCGCGATGTCGTTTGAGGTGAGGAGTGGTGGCATCCTCCCCCTCGCAACACATTTTCAAACCAAAGTGTGCCTATTTTAAAATTTGAGTCCTATTCTCAAATCGGGAGTCTCGCAGCTATACGACCAATTGCTAAATATTACGTTGGATGGGCACAAGCTGTCCATGCTATCCACAACGCCATTAAGGGGGGGGGGTTGTGGCGTCCTCCCCCATGCATCATGTTTTCAAGCCTAAGTGTTCATAGTCTTAAATCTGGGCCCGATTCTCAAATTGGGAATCCCATGACTATGCGATCGATTTTAACGTGTTACATTGGACACGCGCAAGGTCTTCATGCTACCCGCGGTACTGTTTGGTGGCTGGTAGTGGTTTCCACCCCATCGTGACGCATTTTCAAGCCATAGTGGGCCTATTTTGAAATTCGGGTCCTATTTTCATACCGGGACTCCTGCGACAATGAATCTGATTGCTACATGTTATATTGGATGTGCATGAGTGTCCGTGATGCCCATGATAAAATTTAGGGGGGATTAGTGGCGTATGTCACCTCGCGACACGTTTTCAAGCTTAAGTGTTCCTACTCTCAAATCCTGGTCCTATTCTTAAACGGTGTGTCGCACAACTGCGTAACCAGTTGTCATGTATTACGTTGGACATGCACAAGGTGTTCGTGCTTACCCTGATGCCATTTGGGGGAGGGTTGGTACCTCCTGCCCCCTCGCGACACATTTTCAAGCCTAAGTTTGCCTGTTTTGATATTGTGGTCGTATTCTTAAAGCGGGAGTCTCACGACTATGCGAATAGCTACAACTTTCTACATTGAATGCGCACGAGTGTTCATGCCGCTAACGAGACCATTTGGGGGGGGGAGTGGGGTTGGTGGTGTCCGCCCCCTCACAGCTCATTTTTAAGACTAATTGTTCCTACTCTAAATTCAGATCCTATTCTCAAATCGGGCATCCTGTGACTACAAGACCTATTGCTACTTGTTATGTTGGACACGCTTGAGGTCTTCGCACTGCCCGTGGTGCCATTTGGAGGGAGAGGGTAAACCAAAAGTCTCGGACTATGCGTTCGATTACTACGTATTACATCGGACGTTCATGAGTTTTTCATGCCGCCCGGGGTTGGTGGAATCCTCTCCCTCACGATACGTTTTCAAGCCTAAGTGTGCCTATTCTAAAATTTGGGTACTATTCTCAAACTGGGTGTCCCGCAACTATGTGGTTTGTTGCTACATGTTATATTGGATGGGCACAAGCTATTCGTGCCGCTCACGGTGCTATTTGGGGGATGGTGGTGTCGCCTCCTCAAGGCACGTTTTCAAGCCTAAGTGTTTTTATTATGAAATTCGGGTCCTATTCTCGAACCGGGAGTCCCGCAATTATGCGGTCGGTTGCTACATGATACCTTGGATGTACACGAGCTGTTCATGCCACTCGTGGTGCCATTTTGAGGGGAGGTTGGTGGCTTCCTTCCCCTTGTGGCACGTTTTCAAGACTAAGTGAGTCTATTTTAAAATTTGGGTCCTATTCTCAAACTGTGAGTTTCGTGACTATGCGGCTAGTTGCTACATGTTACATTGATGGGTATGAGTTGTTTGTGCCTCCGCGGTGGCATTTGGGGGGGGGGGGGGGGGGTCAGTGACGTCTGCCCCCTCGCGGAACATTTTCAAGCCTAAGCGTTCCTACTTTCAAATTTGAGTCCTATTATCAAATCGAGCATCTCACGACTGCGCGGTTGATTGCTATGTGTTATTTTGGACACGCACGTGGTGTTCGTGATGCCGATGGTGCTGTTTGGACGCTATTAGTGGTTTCCTCCCTCTCGTGGCTAATTGGGTCCAATTCTCAAATCGGGAGTCCTGCGACTATGCGCTCGATTAATACGTGTTATGTCGAACACGCATGAGTGTTCGTGCCTCCCTTGATGCCATTTGGGTGGGGGTCAGGGTTGGTGGCTTCCACCCCCTCGCGTCACATTTTCAAGACTCAGTGTGCCTATTTTGAAATTTGGTTCATATTGTCAAATCGAGAGATCGTTACTATACAGCTGATTGCTACATGTTACGTTGGATGTGCACAAGGTATTTGTGCCACCCGTGGTGTTTTTTTTAAGGGGGGTGGAATCCTCCCCCTCATGACACATTTTCCAGCCTAAGCATGCCTTTTTTTGAAATTCAAGTCCTATTCTTAAATCGGGAGTTCCACGACTATGTGACCAGTCGTTACATGTTACGTTGTACATGCACAAGTTGTTCGTACCACCTACGGTTCATTTTTTTTTTTTGGGGGGGGGGGGAGGGTGGAATTCATGGCATCCGCCACCTCGCGACATGTTTTTAAGACTAATTGTTCCTAGTCCCAAATTCGGGTCCTATTATCAAACTGGGTATCCTGCGACGATGCAACTGGTTGCTATATGTTATGTTGGACACACAAGAGGTGTTCGTGATGCCCTAAGTGCCGTTTGGGGGTTGTTAGTGGTTTTTTTCCCCTAGCGAGATATTTTCAAACCTAAGTGTTCTTATTTTGAAATTCGGGTCTTATTCTCAAATCAGGAGTCCCGCGACTATGCGAGCGATTTCTATCATTTACGTTGGGTTCACATGAGTGTCCGTGCTTTGCGCAGTGTCGTTGGGGGGGGGGGGGTGGACGTCCTCCCACTCAAGTCACATTTTCAAGCCTAAGTGTTCATATTTGGAAATTCAGGTCCTATTCTCAAATTGGGGGTTTCACAACTATGTGCTTGATTGTTACATGTTACGTTGATGCGCACGAGCTATTCATGCTACCCACGGTGCCTTTTTTTTCGGAGGGGGGGGGGGGGAGGGGTGTTGGTGTTGGTGCATCCGCCCCCTCATGTAAAGTTTTCAAGCCTAAGTGTTCCTAATATCAATTTTGCGTCCTATTCTCAAACCTAGCATATTGCGACTGCGTGGTCGGGCTTTGTGTTACGTTGGACACACACGAGGTGTTCGTGTCGATCGCAGTGCTATTTAAAGGATGTTAGAGGTTTTCACACCCTTGGGGCACATTTTCAATCCTAAGTGTGCCTATTTTAAAATTTGGATTCTATTCTCAAATTGGGAGTCTTGCGATGTTCTAGTCGATTCCTACATGTTACGTTTGATAAGCATAAGTGTTTGTGCCTCTCGCAATATCATTTGTGTGTGTTGGGGGGGGGGGGGGGGGTGTCTGGTCCCTTGTGACACATTTTCAAGCCTAAGTATGACTATTCTCAAATTTGAATCATATTCTTAAATCGAGAGTCCCGCGACTATGTGGATGATTTCTACGTGTTACATTGGATATTTTTGCCCATTTGGGGTGGGGGTGGCGTCCTCCCACTCGCATAATGTTTTCAAGCCTAAGTGTTCTTACTCACAAATATAGTTCCTACTTTCAAACTGCGCATCCCATGACTACACGACCAGTTGCTACGTGTTACATTGGACACACACGAGGTGTCCGTGCCACCCGCGATGCCGTATGGGGGTTGTTAGTGGTTTTCGTCCCCCGCAACATATTTTCAAGCGTAAGTGTGACTATTTTGAAATTCGGGTCCTATTCTC
Source organism: Sambucus nigra (assembly GCA_949130495.1). NCBI lineage: Eukaryota > Viridiplantae > Streptophyta > Magnoliopsida > Dipsacales > Adoxaceae > Sambucus > Sambucus nigra. Next base: position 172,409,131 of record OX422212.1, on the reverse strand, counting down.
AAACTGGGAGTCCCGCGACTATGTGGTTAGTTTCTACGTGTTACATTTGGCGCACACGAGTGTTCGTCCCCCCCGCGATGCCATTTGGGGGAGGGGTGTCATCCGCCCCCTCATGACGTGTTTTCTAAGCTAAGTGTTTCTGCTCTCAAATCCGGGTTATATTCTCAAAGCAGGCATCCCATGATTGTGTGTACGATTGCTACGTATTACAATGAACAATCACAGGGTGTTTATGTGACCCATGATGCCGTTTGGGGGTGGACGGTGGCATCTGTATCCTTGCAGCACGCTTTCAAGCCTAAGTGTGCGTATTTTGAAATACGGGTCCTATTCTAAAATCGTGAGTTCGGCTAATACGTGTCTAGTTTCTATGTGTTATGTTGGACATGACAGGATATTCGTGCTGCCCACGGTGCCGTTGGGGGTTGGGGGTGGGGAGTTGGTGATGTTCCCCCCTCGCAGCACGTTTTCAAGCCTAAGTGTTACTACTCTCAAATTCGGGTCTTATTCCTAAATCGGGAGTCCCGCGACTATGTGGACGGTTACTATGTGTTATGTTGGACATGAACAAGTTGTTCGTACTAATCGCTGTGCCATTTGAGGGGGGTGCACGTTTTCAAGCCTAAGTGTGCCTATTCTAAAATTCGGGTCCTTTTTCTCAAATCGAGAGTCTGATGACTATGCGATTGCTATTTATTAAGTTGGATGGGCACGAGCTGTTCGTGTAGTCTGTAGTTCCATTTAGTGGGTGGCATTTGCCTTTCGTAACACGTTTATAATACTAAGTTCTCCTATTTTGAAATTCGGGTCTTATTCTCAAAGTGGGAGTCCGGTGATGATGTGGCCAGTTGCTAACGGTTAACTTAGATGCGCATGAGCTATTTGTGCCACTCGTGGTTCCGTTTAGAGGGGGTTTGTGGCGTCCTCCCTTTCGCGACACATTTTGAAGCCTAAGTGTTCTTATATTGAAATTCGGGTCCTATTTTCAAATCGGAAGTCTTGCGACTATGTGGTCAGTTCCTACATGTTACATTGGATGTGCGAGAGCTATTCATGCCACCCGTGGTGCCATTTGGGTGGTGGGTGGGTGGGGGAGGTTGGTGTCTTCCTCCCGCTTGCGGCACGTTTTCAAGCCTAAGTGTGCCTATTTGGAAATTTGGGTCCTATTCTCAAACCGTGAGTTCCGCGAATTTGCGGCTGATTGCTACATGTTACGTTGATAGGCACGAGTTGTTCGTGCCTCCATGATGCCATTTGTGTGTGTGTATGTGGGGAGGGGGGGTGTTGGTGGTGTTCGCCCCCTTGTAACACGTTTTCAAGCTTAAATGTTCCTACTCTCGAATCCGGGTTCTATTCTCAATCCGAGCATCGCGCGGTTGCGCAACTGATTGCTATGTGTTATTTTGGACACGTACGAGGTGTTCGTACTGCCCATGGTGCTGTTTGGGTTCTGTTAGTGGTTTCCTCCCTCTCGTGGCTCATTTTCAAGCTTAAGTGTGACTATTTCAAAATTCGGGTCCAATTCTCAAATTGGGAGTCTCGTGACTATATTACCGATTGCTACGTGTTACATTGGACACATATGAGTGTTCGTGTCTCCTGCAATGCCATTTGGGGGAGTTTTTGTGGTTTCCGCCCCCTAGTGGCACATTTGCAAGACTAAGTTTGTCTATTCTCAAATTCGGGTCCTATTCTCAAACCAAGAGTTCACGACTATACGATCGGTTGCTACGTGTTACGTTGGATGTGTATGAGATATTCATGCCACCCGCGGTGCCGTTAGGGGGGCGTGGTGTCCTCCCTCTCACGGCACGTTTTCAAGCCTAAGCGTGACTATTTTGAAATTTCGGTCCTATTCTCAAACATGTAGGTCCGGGACTATGTGGGCACTCGCTACATGTTAATTTGGATGCACACAAGCTATTTGTGCCACCCGCAGTTCCATTTTTTTTTTGGGGGGGGGGGGGGGGGGGGTGGAGGGGTTATAGGCGACCACCCCCTGAGGACTAAGTTTTAAGACTAATTGTTCTTAGTTCCAATTCTGGGTCCGATTCTCAAATCGAGAATCCCATGACTGCGCATCTAGTTGTTATGTGTTACGTTGGACATGCATGAGGTGTTCATGAAGCCCACTGTGACGTTTGGGGGTTACTAGTGGGTTTCGCCCCCTCCCGGGATGTTTTCAAGCCTAAGTGTTCCTATTTTGAAATTCGGATCCTATTCTCAAACCAGGAGTCTCGCGACTATGCGATCGATTGCTACCTTTTACGTTGGTCGCGCACGTGTGTTTGTGCCTTTTGCAGTGCTATTTTTTTGGAGGGGGGAGGGACATCCTCCCCCTCGCGACATGTTTTCAAGACTAAGTGTGCCTATTGTGAAATTCAGGTCCTATTCTCAAATTGGGAGTTTCGTGACTATGTGACTAATCATGTTATGTTGATGCGCACGAGTTATTCGTGCTACCCGTGGTGTCGCTCATTTTTTTTGTTTGGGGGGGGTAGTGGCGTCCACCCCCTCGCACCAAGTTTTCAACCTTAAGTGTTCCTACTCTCAAATTTGTGTCCTTTTCTCAAACCGAGCATCCCACGACTGTGTGGTTGGACGCTATGTTTTACATTGGACACGCACGAGGCGTTGGTGTCACTCGCGGTGCTATTTGGGGCCCGTTAAAGGTTTCCTCCCCCTTGCAACCCATTTTCAAGTCTAAGTGTGTCTATTTTGAAATTCAAGTTCGATTCTTAAATCGAGAGTCTCGTGACATTGTTGTTGATTGCTACGTGTTACATGAGACATGCACAAGTGTCCGTGCCTCTCATAATGCCATTTGGGGGAGGGGACATCCAGCTCCTCTCGTCACGTTTTTAAGACTAAGTGTGACTAATTATAAATTCAAGTCTCGCGACTATGCGGATAATTGCTACGTTTTACATTGGATGTGCACGAGATGTGTGTACCACCTGCGGTGCCATTTTGGTTGGGGGGGGGGGGGGGGCATCCTCCCCCTCGTGGAACATTTTCACGCCTAAGTGTTCCTACTCACACATCTAAATCCTACTCTCAAACCGGGCATCTAGTGACTGTGCGACTGATTTCTAGGTGTTACATTGGACACGCACGAGGTGTCCGTGCCACGCGCAGTGCCATATGGGGGTTATTAGTGATTTTCTCCCCTCAAACATGTTTTCAAGCCTAAGTGTGCCTATTTTGAAATTCGGATCCTATTCTCATATCGGGAGTCCCGCGAATATGCGGTCAGTTTCTATGTGTTATGTTTGGTGCACGCAAGTGTTCATGCCACCCGCGATGCCATTTGGGGGAGTGGTGGCATCCTCCCCCTCAAGATATGTTTTGGATACCAAGTCTTCTTACTCTCAAATTCGGGTCATATTCTTAAAATGGCCATCCCGATATTGCGTGGATGATTGCTACGTATTACGTTGGACAAGAATGAGGTGTTTGTGTGACCCACGGTGTCATTTGGGAGGGGACGATGGTGTTCGTCCCCTCGCAGTACGCTTTTAAGCCTATATGTGCCTATTTTGAAATTCGAGTCCTATTCTTAAACCGCGAGTCTAGTTACTATGCGTATAGTTGTTATATGTTACGTTGGACATGTACGGTATGTTCTAACTACCCACGGTGCTATTTGGGGGTGGGGGGGGGGGAGGGGAAGTTGGTGGTGTCCCCCCTGATGGCACGTTTTCAAGCCTAAGTGTTCCTACTCTCAAATTTGGGGTCCCATTACTAAATCGGGAGTCCCGTGACTATGCGGATGGTTACTATTTGTTACGCTGGATACGAATGAGTTGTTTTTACCACCCACTATGCCATTTTTTTGTGTGGGTGTGGGGGGGGGGGGGGGGGGAATCTTCCCCCTCGTGGCACGTTTTCAAGCGTAAGTGTGCATATTCTAAAATTTGGCTCTTTTTTCTCAAACCGGGAGTCCGATGACTATGCGGCCGATTGCTATGTGTTACATTGGATGGGAACGAGCTTTTTGTGCAGCCCGTAGTGCCTTTGGGGGGGGGGGGGGGGGTCTGCCCCCTCGTAGCACATTTTTAAGACTGTGTTCCTATTTTTAAATTCGAGTCCTATTCTTAAATCGGGAGTCCCATGATGATGCAGTCAGTGGATATCGGTTACGTTAGATGCGCATGCGATATTTGTACCACCTGCACTTCCGTTTAGAGGGGGTTAGTGGCGTTCTCCCCCTCCCGGTATATTTTTCAGCCTAAGTGAGCCTATTTTGAAATTTGGGTCCTATTCTTAAATCTGGAGTTATGCGACCATGCGATAGGTTGTTACATGATACGTTTATGCGCATGAGATGTTCGTGTTGCCCATGGTATCATTACTTTAGAGGGTGGACGTGGGGGTGGCGTTCGGCCCCTCGTGGAAAGTTTTCAAGCCTAAGTGTGCCTATTTTGAAATTCGGGGCCTATTCTCAAACCTGGAGTCCAGCAACCATGTGGCCGGTTGCTACATGTTACGTTAGATGCCTACGAGTATTTTTGCCACCCGTAATTCTGTTTTTTTGGGGGGTGGCGTCCTCCCCTCGCGGCACGTGTTCAAGCCTAAGTCTTCCTACTCTCAAATCGAGGCCCTATTCTCAAATCGGTCATCCCGTGACTGCGCGACCAATTTCTATGTGTTACATTGGACATTCATGAGGTGTTTGTGTTGCTCGCGATTCCATTTAGGGGTGGGGTGGTGGCTTCCACCTCCTTATGGCAGGTTTCCAAGCCTAAGTGTGCCTATTTTGAAATTAGGGTCTTATTCTCAAAACGTGAGTCCCTCTACTATGCAGACGGTTTCTATGTGTTATGTTGGACATGCACAAGCTCTTCATACTACCCGAGATGCCATTTTGGGGGTAGAAGCTGGTGGTGTTCACCCCCTCACGGCATGTTTTCAAGCTTAAATGTTTGTACTCTCAAATTCGGATCCTATTCTCAAACCAGGTGTCCCGCAACTATGCGGCCTATTACTATCTGTTACGTTGGATGCACATGAGTTGTTCATGCCTCCCGTGATGACTTTTTTGGGGGGTTTGGGGGTGGATTCCTCTCTTTCACGGGATGTTTTCAAGCCTAAGTGTGCCTATTCTCAAATTCAGGTCCTATTCTCACACTAGGAGTTCCGTGACTATGTGGCCAGTTGATATGTGTTATGCTAGATAGACATGAGTTATACGTGTCACTCGCGGTGTGTTTGGGATGTGGGGTGTGGGGTTAGTGCCATGTTTTCTAGCCTAAGTGTTCCTATTTTTAAATTCGGGTCCTATTCTCAAATCGAGAGTCCCGCGACCATGCAGTTGGTTGTTACATGTTACGTTGGATGCGCATGAGCTGTTATGGCCACGTATGGTGCCGTTTGGGGTGGAGGGTTGGTGGCATCCTCCCCTTCATGGAACGTATTCCATCCTACATGTGCCTAGTTTTAAATTCGTATCCTATTCTTAAATCGAAGTTCCATGACTATGCGATCGGTTGCTACATATTATTTTGATGCACATGAGTTGTTCGGGCTGCCTGTGGCGCCGTTTGGGGGGGGGGGGTGGCATACTCCCCCTTGCGACATGTTTTCAGGCCTAATTGTTCCTACTCCCAAATCCGGGTCCTATTCTCAAAACGAGCATCCTACGACTGCACGATCGGCTGCTACATGTTACGTTGGAGACACATAGATATTTGTGCTGCCCGCGGTGCCATTTGGGGGTTATTAGTGGTTTCTGCCCCCTTAAGGCACGTTTTAAGCCTCAATGTGCCTATTTTGAAATTCGGTTTCGATTCTCAAATCGAGAGTCCCCCAACAATGCGACCGCTGGCTACATGTTACATTGGACACGCAAGAGTGTTCGTGCCTCCCCTGATTCCATTAGTGTAGGTTTGGTGGAGTCCTCCCCCTCGTGACACGTTTTTAAGCCTAAGTGTGGCTATTCTAGAATTCGGGTCCCATTCTGAAACCAAAAGTCCCACGACTATGCGGCCAGTTGGTAAAAGTCACGTTCAACGTGCATGAGTTGTACGTGCCACCTGCGGTGCTGTTTAAGCGGGGCATGGCATTCTCACCCTCATCGCACGTTTTTAAGCCTGTGTGTGCCTATTTTAAAATTCAGGTCCTATTCTCAAACTGAGAGTTCTGTGACTATGCGGCCAGTTGCTAAATGTTACGTTAGACGTGCATAAGTTGTTCGTGCCATTGTGGGGGGGGGGAGGTTGGAGGCACTAGCTCCTTCACGACACGTTTTCAACCCTACGTGTTCCTACTCTCAAATTCGAGTCTTGTTCTCAAATTGGGCATCATGCGACTGCGTGACCGGTTGCCACGTGTTATATTGGGCATGCACGATGTTTTCGTGCCAACCATAGTGCCATTTGGAGGGGGTGGCATCTTCCCCCTCACAGCATGATTTCAAGAATAAGTGTGCCTATTTTAAAATTCGGGTCCTATTCTCAAACCTTGAGTCCGTGACAATGTGGCTGGCTACTACATATTATGTTAGATACAAACGAGTTGTTTGTGCTTCTCGTGGTGTCGTTTGTGTGTGGGGGGGGGGGTGGATAGGGGATGGTGGAGTTTATAGACACCACATTCTAGGACACCCTAAGTGTCTCTTTAGGTCCCTAGGACCTCCTCATTTCACTACAAACCCCAGGTCATACTCCGAGTATTGATCTAGAGGCCATTAGGCACTCCCATGCCCCATTTGACTCCGATGAAATCTATTATAAGAGCAAAATCTCAATGAATATTCGAAGAGATCTCAATCCCCTTTTCAATGGTCCTCCTTGTGAACTAATCGGCATAACGGTTCGGACGAACGTACCATTTTACCATCGAAAATTGATGAGGCGGCCATCGGGCGCTCCCGGGCCCCAATTTAACCCCGATCAATTTCATCGTCAGAGCAAAATATCTTTGGATCTTCTAAGGGAACTGAAATCACTTTCCAATGGTCTGCCCCATTTGCAAAATGGCATAATAGTTCAGACGAATGATTCGTTTTCCCCAAAAAATTGATCTGGAGGCCACCGGGCGCTCTCGATCTCTATTTGACCAAGGTAAACTCTTCAGCTTTAATGAGACTGAATGTATCATTGAAGGGAACGGAATAACCTATCCAATGGTCCGCCCCGTATCCACCCCATGCATGAATAAGCCTTACGATACGAATGAATGACCCGTTTTACTCCGAAAGGTCACTGGTGACTTTCAGGCACCATTTGACCAAAGTTAACTTCCCGAACTAAGAGAAGCTCTTTACAATGTCAATTAACTCACATAACCTTTCCAACGGTCCACCTTGTGCATAATTCTGACTTACGGGTTCGATGAACGATTCATTGTCGAGTGGCAATCTCCCGTCCAAAGGATAGATGAGCGCTTTCGAGCCCTGTTTAACCCAAATCCAACTACTGGACCAGGAGCGACCCAATGGACTCTATAAGGTATCTGAATGAACTTTTTAATGGTATGTCCCATGAGCGATTTGGAATAACATTGTGTTCTATGACCGTTTTTACGAAAAAATCTACACGAGACTGCCGATTGTCAGGTCCATTTCCCTACCTATCAGTAGTGTGTTTAGGGTCACCGTCCGATTGGAAGGGTTAGGGCTATGAATATTGGAACCCATACCCTATAAATAGAGGTCATGAGCTCACTCTTAATGCACACCTCAGATCCATCAATATGAGTGATCTCAACAACTATATCTTGCAAATAGCAAAGTTTTCTTGTGTGAAATTTCCTTCCATCTTTTATTCCTATCATTTTTTATACCTAATTTAGCAAAATCTCATTCCATCTCATCCAACATTCATCTCAACATTCAATGGAGTTCATCAAGGATCAAGATCGAGCCTCAATTCTCCAAAAAAGGTCCAAAAATCCTTCTCTTTCTTTAAATTCTTTATTTTTGCATTAGATTACATAAATTCTTAATCTAGCTTTTACTTTAGCTCATACACATTAATACTCCATCCTTTATTATTCACACACTTTTATTTTCTTTAAAAAATCCAAAAGAAAGAAAAAGAGGGTTACACCTATAAATTCCAACGGGATTATCCACCACAATTTCTTAAAACTAAAATTTATTTTCCACACACACACACATAATAAACTCCCATTCGAATCTATGGGATAAACCCCACCCTTATGCCTCACGAGAACTATGTGGACTTTGATGCCTTTATAGGCTACGTAGGCATTTGGGGTTAAAACCTGAGACTTTAGTCCAATTTTTCAATTTTCCATATTTTGCATTGGCATTCTTTTTATTTATGCATTATTTTAATACATATTATATTTGTGATCAATATTGGCATTTCATCTAACATATATTATCGTTTTATCATAACGATCAATATCTCAATAATCGCATGCATCGTATTTTCTAGATATTATTTTAGGAGCATTCCTAAGGATGACCTCACTCTATACTTTCCATGATATGAGTTGGGCGATTCCGATCTCCATTTATATATACACGCACACACACATCACAGAGAAATTAAAGAAAATAGTAACACAAGCCCATGAGAGACCGAAAAGAAGGGATGGGTGCCTAACACATTCTAATTCCGTAACTTAGCCCTCGAACCTCCGAAGTATTGGTTCGTAAGCATCAGTTTGTCTTTTATGCCGCTCTCTCGAGAAGGCGACATGTTCTTTTTCCTGTTGTGCAAAATAAGTTGGCGACTCCATCTTTTTACATCACCCCAAATCAACGACGGCCGAAGCGCTCCTAGGGGAAGATGGCGTGATACCTTTTCTCCTCCCTTTCCCCCTCCCTCGGGAAAAAAGGAGAGACGCACAAGGATGACCACAGTGGTGACTCCGTTGGTGACCTACTTAAGAAGGCTAGACTTTATTTGCATGGGTGTTATTATTTTCTGCTTGTGTGCATATGCACCTACCTGTGTGCTCCCTTTTTTCCCCTTTATTATTTCTTATACATATCTACCTCATGCGTATATCCCTACTCACTCACACACTTGTAAATACTTCCCATGTAAACTTCACACTACTTACACGTAGGATTACTTATATCCAGATGTTGCACACACCACTTAGAATATCCATGCTTAGGTGTCACTAACACACACCTCCACTTATCAGACTTGTATATATCCATGCTCACTCACACTTGTCACACACCACTTGTAGTTAATCCATGCTTAGGTTTACTACCACACACATGCTTGTAGATATTCACACGTCACTCACTCTCATATATCCATGATTAGTGTAATCTTCATGCTCTATGCTAGATTTATTTTCATGATACTAGTGTATTCTTCTCTATTAGTATAGTGATCATCATGCTAAATAAATTACTCTCTCCATAATATTCTAATCAAGAATCTTGCATTTTTCACCCTACATCACCAAAGAGCATGGCTATTGACCAAATTTTTTCCCGTAACTAGGGGTCACCTTGTGATGGGCACTGGTCCGGAAGGTCGCAGTTAGCCTAAGTAATATGACTGTTACCTTCCATTGGATAAGTACTTCCGGCATATATCGAACGGTTCCCCCCGCATCATACCACTTGACCAAAGTCATGACGGGAGGTATATCGCAGGGAACTTGTTCATGTACGCTAAGTATATCAAATTCACTCTCACACATACTGTCCCAATGAGGTATATAATGAGGCAATTCACGTACACTCGGGTATATCAAATGGCTTGTCCACACGTACCGATTGCCCTCAAAAGCAAGACGTTTATCGTGGAAGTCATGCCAAAGGGGGGAGCCCTTATAATTAACCTAACAACTGCATACTCTCATATAGGCGTCAAACCTAGGGCACTCATATTTAGTTTGTTGATTACTATCCGAAACTCTTTCGAAATGATGGGTCGGTATGCCACCCAAATTTTCGCGCGATTTTGTCCTCTTTCTTAAATGGGACCCTGTTCGTGAGCCTGACAACAAGTCCAACTGTGTTTTACATATTTTTCAAACCCAATTTTTCCCAGGCTCAGGTCTCGTCCGACATTTCTTCTTCATTTAGGTAAACCTAATACGAGTGAGAACATAATAATAATAATAATAATAATAATAATAATAATAACAACAACAACAACAATAATAATAATAATAATAATAATAATAATAATAATAATAATAATAATAATAATAATAATAATAATAATAATAATAATAATAATAATAATAATAATAATAATAATAATAATAACAACAACAACAACAACAACAACAACAACAATAACAACAGCAACAATAACAATAATAATAATAATAATAATAATAATAATAATAATAATAATAATAATAATAATAATAATAATAATAATAATAATAATAATAATAATAATAATAATAATAATAATAATAATAATAATAATAATAATAATAATAATCATGCTGAGATCTGTCTCTCATTTTTTCTCCTTTTTTACCAAAAGCGTCAAAAATATTTTTTACCAAAAGCATTTTCCTCCTTTTTACCATAAATGCCAAAAATATTTTTCGTCCTTTTTACCCCAAAACATTTTGTCCCCCTCTTTTCCAAAAATGTCAAAAACATTTTCCTCCTTTAATAAAAGACTTTCCCCCTTCTCTTTAAAAATATATTCGAATCATTTCTCCTTCTCAGGTCGATCGCATACCCGACCCTTGGCCTGACTCCCTATTGGCTTCGTTCTTCCGTCGAACCACCCTAAGGCCTCATCAGTTCCCCTCCCTACTTCCTTCGAGTCCGGAATCCACATTCACCTGCTTTCTATGGAGAACACCAACCAAGTACCGAATGTGCATTCGAATTTGATGACAGTTCTAGCTCAACACACTGCCAGGATTGACAACCTTTAAACCGAGGTTCATGAGATACAACAAAACTTGGTCCTTGTTCCTGAAGAACCTGAGATACTCTTCCCTAGTGCTATAGGTCCGCTCGTAACTGAGCCTATTTGGGTCCCTGAGGAATATCAACACGCTCCATGTGCCCCTCCTGCTAATGGACCCCCACCTTCTCAGCTCCTTATGCCAAATCTTTCCCAGCCATGGGCTAACCTACCTATGACCATTGATCTAAGGAAAGAATAATTGAACAAGGTTAAGAAAGAACTTAAGATTTTGACCAAGAAGTAAAACCAAGGCCGAATCTCTGGGAACTACATGGATTATACCCATATGTCTCCTTATCCTAAAGCAAGGCTACCAAAAAATTTCAAGATGCCTAACATTGAGAAGTTTGGGGGTAGTGGGCCCCCAATTGTTCAACTTTGAAGTTACCATTTAGCCATGACTCTCCTAGGTGTCTTCGAGGAAATAATGGCCCAAGTGTTCCAACAGACTTTGATGGACAACGCTCTTCACTATTTCTTATCTTTCTAAGAATCTAAGATCCGCCATTGGGAGGATGTTGCCCATGAATTCATGTCGTAGTACATATACAATGAAGAATTGGAGGTTACCCACCGTGATTTAGAACTTCTCAAATAGAATCACAGGGACTCTGTCAGTAACTTCATAGCAAGGTGGAGAGAGAAAAAATCCACCATAACCAACCGACCTTCCAAAGAGGAGCAAGTCAGTATTGTGAAGAAGAACTTCTTACCCCATGTCCGAGCGACGATGGGAGGACATTACTACCCTAATTTTTTAGCCCTCCAAGAAGCAGGAGTAGAGATTGAAGAAAGTCTTACCAAGACATAAGTCGAGCCGAAGAAATTATCTAGACAGTTTACTCCCTAAATGTACGAGAAGCCTGCCAATACCGCACTTTCAACCATCAATAACATCTCTTAGCCTTCCACTTCGTGGGCACTAGGGATCCACCCTAACCCAGTAAAAAAAGAATACACCAAGCTTTATGCTCCCCTTTCCAAAGTTCACCAAGCCCTTTTGAGCCAAAATATTATTAATCCATTGGACCCTCGTTCATTACCAAACCCACTTCCCAAAAATTTTAAACCTGATACCCAATGTGTTTTCCATCAAAATGCCGGCCATACCACTGATCATTGTTTCCACCTCCAAAATATAATCCAAGGTCTGATTGACCGGGGTATCATTGCCCCACCAGCTGATCCTAAACCAAATACTACTCACAATCCACTCTAAAATCATGAAAATGATATCTTCCTAGAAGAAGACCCAGAATTTGATTCGTCTACCTAAATTGTACCCAGTAAATTGCCCATCGTACCCATATGTTCCCCTAAACCTCTCCAAGTTTGCCCATATTTTCTCCTACATCCTACCTATTTTTTCAATCAGGCTCTGTCACTCCTTAAAAGAGCATGCATTATTATGCGTACCCATTTCAAAGGGAAATATATGGAATTATCAGTAGTAATGAACTAGATTCTAGAGTTGGGCTAAAATTGCCCTAAAAATGACCATTAACAACCAGAGATTCAGCACGTTATTCTTTGAAGCTTAGAAGTGGGATCGAGAGTCAGATAGTTGGGTGGTACCTTCTGATGAAGTCAGCTTAGATTATGCCGTCCAGGTCATAGCAGACTTATTTTGACAGACTAGTGAAATATATAGTAATTTGGATCTACTTGATGCTTTGAAACTACAAGGGCGCCTGGTCCTTTTTCTTCTACATCTCCCCATTCAGTGGGAAGATCTATACGAAGAGGTCGTTGAGGTCGTGTAGTGTATTGACTTATCATGGGAGGATTATGTCATTGCCATCAGATGGAATGATATCGTTTAATGAGTTGCTAGTAGAGATCAACAAGGTGGCCGAATACCCTGAGATAGATTAGGAAATCAATTTTCTATTTTCCCATCTTTTATGAACCATATGACTAGATTGGGGAGCATTATCAGGTTCCATCAGCAATCAACAAGGGAAAAGGTGTTCAGAGAATTCCTATGCTAGAAATGAACCTCGAGGAAAGCAAGATCCTTGATCAGTTGAAGAAAACCCAAGATAACATCACTATGTGGGGATGCTTTATGTCGTCCCAGTTGCACCAAAATTCCTTGATTAAACTACTTATCGGGCCCTGAGTCCCTCATTCAACCATGCCAGAAGAAGCAACAAATCTGGTCGGATCTCTAACCTCTATTAGAATGCTATCCTTCTCCAAAAAAGAAATCCCTAAGTTTGGTACAAGTCACAACTATGCTCTCAATATCTCCATCGAAGTGATGGGAAAGACTATCCCACTTTTTCTTATCGATAATGGATCAGCTCTTAATATTTGCCCATTATGGTACTGAAAGTAAGTGACCTTGCTCCCACCTTTGATGCAATGCGCACTTATGATAATACTCGCTGGGAAGTGATGTGATCCATATAGCTTATAATATGGGATGTCCCTATAAATACCATTTATTGAATCCCAGTTCATCGACATCCTGGCTTGTTTCAACCGATTTCTCGGACAACTATGGATCCATAGTATCAAGGGTGTGTCTTTTTCCCTCCATCAGAAACTAAAGTTCTTCGCAAATGGGAAGATCATCACCATTTTGGGCGACGATGATAATATTAATAATGGAAGCACCACTAATCTAGTACAAGAGATACAACATGGGGCAGATGATATGCTTCTATCAGGTTTCTGAGTCGAACCACTTTCACTCTTGGTAGGGGATGATTTCAAAGATAGACTCTATCCAGAACACAATCCTCATGGCAATGTCAATTTAATACAGATATTCAAAAACATGAACTTCATTCCCGGATTGGGGATTGGATGAGGACAATAGGGAATACTCGATCCCAAATTATTGAAGAAGGACTTTCCTCCTTGTGGCCTGGGTTATCAACCCTCAGTAGAGGAACTCAGAATGCTCCACTAACCTTGGTTGAAAAGAAGACTAAAAAGTACCAAGACTAACTTAGGGGATTCCTTAAATGGAAAATTCATCAGAGAGGGTGAAGATTTCCATTTTTTGTCTTTCCCAAATCATGGTATGATCATGTGTATAAGAAGATGAAGCCAGGAATGGAGATCTTTTTCAAAACAACTTCTCATTGGCCGAAAGTTCCCAGCATCATGTGCAACCACGTATTGAGAAGACTATAGTTGCTACCAGAGATTCTGAGGAAAGTGACTCCGAAGATTCATTCAATCTGTAAACACTGGGGCTGACACTCTACATAGTCCACTCAAGAGCTACATCATCGAATTCGTCCATCCCTATCAAAGCCACTGATGCACCTCTCTTCAACTGGCATGCTATACAAGTTCCACCTCCCAAAATACAACCCAAATCTAATATTTATCCCATTTCCTCTTCTTTTATTATTACTCCTTGTTCTGATCATAATGTAATCGAGGCCTCCTTTGACGAGGCTCTTAACGTTGTATTTCCCAACAATGATTTAAACGGAGATTTGGAGTATCTTGTTGTGCCTTACATTAATTGTCTTGATTCTAACCAAAATCTTGATGATGATGTCTTTGTAAATGAACAATTCTTAATTAATCTTAATAAGGTTAATAATAGATAACATTATCGCGTTCAAGTTAATGAAGATGAAACTATTGTTATTAATCTCAGTTCTAGTAGCCAACTGTGAGGGATTAGGATAGGGCCTACCCTTTCCGAGCAAGAGCACGTGAAACTCGAAGAATTACTAAAGGAATTTGTGCATGTCTTTGCATGGTCCTAAGATGACATGCCTGACATTGATAGAGATATAGCACAGCATGAGATTCCAACGCTCCTAGAATGAAAATTGGTTAAACAAAAACTGTGAAAGCTCCGTACCAAATGGTCGCTTAAGGTTACGGAAGAAGTTGTCAAATAATTGATCATACGCTTCATTAAAGTGATTGAATATCTCACATGGCTAGCCAATATTGTACTCGTGCCAAAATCCAGAGGAAAGGTTCGCATGTGTGTTGATTATCGAGATTTGAACAAGGCCTCTCCAAAGGATGATTATATTCTACTCAATATAGACATGATTGTAGAAAATACATCCAGTCACGCTCTAAAGTCATTCATTGATGGTTTTATCGGATACAATCAGAATAAGATACACCCAGATCACCAAGATAAAATTGCATTCATCACCCCTTGGGGAACCTTTTATTACACCATCATGTCGTTTGGTCTAAAAAATGCAGGGGATGCCTACTAGATGGATGCCACAACTATCTTTTATGATCTGATACATAAAAAAGTCGAGGTCTACGTGGATGATATGATCATCAAGCTTAAAAGTCGAAAAGTTCATGTTCCTGCTCTTTGGAAGTTCTTTGAGTGACTACGGCGATACCAAATGTGACTTAACCCACATAAATGTTTTTTTGGCAATACTAATGGAAAGCCCTTGGGATTTATGGTTATAAAGAAAGGGATTGAATATGATCTTTCGAGATTGAAAGTCATACTCTAAATTCCATCACCCCGAATGGAGAAGATAGCTTGGGGATTCTTACAAAAATTACAGTATATTAGCCAGTTCATCAGCTAGCTGACTTTTATTTATGAACCCATCTTCAAACTCCTCTGAAAAGACGCTACCAAAGTTTGGAACGAAGTTTATCAGGAAGCCTTCGATCGAATCAATCAATATCTAACCGGACCTTCGGTACTTATGCCACCATAACCTGGTCTACCCCTACTCCTATACCTAACCATAACATACATTGCAGTTGGGGCTTTGTTGGCCCAATACCTTGAAGAGTCCCGCAAAGAGAGGTCCATCAACTACGCTAGTCATAAGTTGGTCGAGCACGAAGCCAACTACACTTTCAGGGAGAAAGCATGTGTTTCCCTTGCCTGGGTCACTCAGAAATTATGACACTACATGCTTGCTTTTCTTATTAAACTTGTGTCCTGAATTGGTCCTATCAAATACCTCCTTGAGAAATATGCCTTGTTTAACCAAATGTCCCGATGGTTGATGTTGTTAGCTGAATTTGATATTGTGTATGTCATGTAAAAAGCCATGAAAGGAATAACCATCTTTGACTACTTCACTGACTACCCTATGGAAGAACCCGATGTTTGGATCTCCAATTTCCTAGATGAAAATATCCTTTGTGCCACACAAGAAGACCTCTGGTGGAAAATGTTCTTTGACGGTGTCGCCAACAAAAAAGACATGGCATTAGTTTACTCCTAATTGCCCATAATGACTCTGACACTCCCATTCTCATGATCAAATACGAGGCATGCACGGTAGGCCTTAAAGTAGCTCTAAAAATTGTATCCAATGCCTAGATGTCTACGGGGATTCAACCCTCGCCATCGGCCAAGTCCTCAGAACAAGGAAAGTCAAGAACAATAAACTCTTACCCTTCTACGCTCACCTAGAAGAGATGGCCTCCCAGTTCAAAGATATTATCTTCCACTACCTGCCCCGAGAAAGGAATAGGTTAGCCGATTTCCTGTGCTACTTTACCGTCCATGGTCGACATGCCTGAAGGAATAATAATGCCCCCTTCCTAGTCCAAAAGCAAACTAAACCAACCCACTGCTACCACATTGAGCTCATCACAGAAGAAAATCCTGATATAGTTGATTCCTAGTACTATAATATTTTGTGCCTCATCAAGCGTAGTAGGTACCCCCAAGATTCTAATAAGAATAAATGAGCAACCCTCTACAAACTGGTTGCCCAGTACATTGTCTCTAATAAAGCACTATTCAAGAGAAACTTCGATGGAACCCACTTACATTGCATCGCAAGGGCTGACATTGAAAATATGATGCAGAAAATCCACAATGGGGGGGGGTGAGGACCCCATATGAATGGCCATATGCTCGCTAAGAATATTATCCGACAGGGTTACTATTAGACTACCATGGTTTAGGATTGCACCACCTATGTTCGGAGATGCCTTTAAGGCCAACAATTTTCCAATCTCGAGCCCTTACTTCTACGAGAATTGTACAACATGACTTTTCCCTGACCTTTTTCCACATGGGGCATCGGTATCATAGGGAAAGTTACACCCAATGCCTCCAACGAACATGAATTCATCTTGGTTGCCATTGATTACATCACCAAATAAGTCGAAGTTGAGTCATATGCAGTGTTGAATATAAAAAAGGTGGACAAGTTCATTCAAAAAAATATCATCTGTAGATATGGGGTCCCGCACTAGCCAGTATCAGACAACGGATTGCATTTCGAGGAAAAATTCCTAGAATTGGTCGATGAGTATGGGATTTCGAGAAACAAATCTTCTCCTTACTGACCTCAAACCAACGATGCAGTCAAAGCCGCTAATAAGAACCACAAAGAAATCATCAGCAAGATGATCGAGAGTTACTGAGATTAGACCGATAGGATCCCTTATGCCCTCTGGGGTTACCGCACTTCAATTCGAGCATCTATTGGGGATACCCCTTACTCTATGGTATACGGCATGGAAGTAGTCCTACCCATTGAAATAGAAATAACTTCATTACGCTTCATTCTTGAAAGAAAAGTCAACGAAGAAGACTAGTATCAAAGTCGTCTTGATGAGTTATTGCTCTTAGATGAAAGGAGGTTAAAAACTCTATATCAGATACAAGGTTACCATCACCTAATTACACGATCATTTAACAAGATAGTCAAGGACCGTGGTGTCCTAGAAGGTGATTTATCCCTTAAAGAAATCGTAGAACTCGTCTTGAATCCAAGAGAGAAATTCAAGCCCAATTAAAGCGACACTTACATTGTGAAGAAGATCCTATCCGTTCGTACCACTATGCTCATTGACCTTGATGGGGGAAGAGATGGCCCGTCCAGTAAAATTGGACTGCCTAAAGAAATTCTACCCTTAGTCCAAAATCTCGACGTGATACGATTCTTCTCATCTCCCTTCTATTCTAAAAAAAAATTCACTTCCCTCTACTCAGAACTACGTGGAACCTGATCCTCTACAAATATTTATACTTTTAAAAATGAAACTAAATTTTTTTCAAAACCCCCAAAGGTACGTAGGCATATCATATGCTTTACATGAGCACGACCCCCTTCTTTTTCATAAAATGCTATTCTTTTCTTATCCACGAAAACGACAAATCATTTTATCATTTACATAAACAAAAGGATTATGTATGCCTTAGCGATTGGTATAGATGATTCAAATACAAAACTCATCAAGAGGCACAATAATATAATTAAAATCTTCTTTATTCCATTGATGGTATATTTTGCCACAATTACACGAAGCATCAGCGTAGGGAGTCAAACAACTACCCCCGCCAATCTTTACAATACTAAAAACAAAACAAAACCAAATTATCCCTAATTAAACTAGACAAAACTCCCTAAATTTATTCCCATGCATAACCAAACATATAAAAATCTTAATAAAAACACCAAAATCTCCAGCTTCATAAAAGGCCCTAACTACAACTTCCAGAAGAACTAGCCCCATCATCATCATCTACATCTTGGGGTCCCAAACTTCCCCTTCTTGGATGGAATACCGAAGGCTATCCATGGAATGATAATCTCGTACTAGTTTAGGGAAAACCAGAACACCTCCCTCCATGGTGTCAAACATGGCAAGCCATCTTTACCCCGTCTTCTAGACCAATATCTTAGCCACGACCCTCCTCCATAGACACTTCATATAATCCCTAAAAACATGCAAACAGATTGGGAAGCATAGGTCGACGATTCACAAATCTTCCATAGAGATCCCAATCGCATGCACATGCCTTCCCTAAAATTCTCCACAAGAAAGAAGTCCAGAACATAGGAAGGCACGGTCTGTTACCATACAAATTTTCGTAGGAGCCTCCGGGGAAAGTAGATAGAGGTCTGTCGGAGGCCAACCAACTAAACGTACTGGTAATCCCTCAGTCCTAGAATGGGCTACAACTCCTCCCACCTGGGTACTGACTAGCGTAAACATGAAGCCCCATGCTCTATAAACCAGTTCTCCTTATTGTCGATATTTGGGCTGAAATTGATGAATTAGCGAGTAAAGAAATTCGGCATAGGTGCTAAGAGATATTCAATAAGGACCACTAAACGAAATCTCTCTGACAGCCACATGAATAACATAATGGGGGTTTCGTTCATAAAGTTAAAATGACCATCCTGCCAAGCATCTAGACTATTTAGGGTCTTTAACAGTATCACCATTGCAGGGTGGTGGCGATATGACATCAACATAGTGATTTCAGTAAGTTGAGGATCCACCATCAAGTCCCCGATCACTAATAATAATTTTGAAGTTAAGACAAGGGTGACGGCTCCGGCATAGCCCGCATCACCAATATCCTACAGACGCATAGAATATAGCACATCAGGGAGAAAGATCATTCCTTTTGTAACAAATGATCGAGCTGCCAAGGGTGAGATATTGAAAAGATCTTCTAACAACTCCCAAGGAGATTGAGAGAATTAAGGCATGGCCATTACAAGACTGGGATTTACCCCAGCATAGAATAGGAGAGAACTCTTCGTAAGTCAGACAGACTTCATCCAAGACAAAGTGAAAGATATGATCCTCGGGGTACCAGAATTGTACGACCTCCATCAGCATGTTCTAGTTAATATGTTGTCTGCGTTACAATGAAACCTGACGCATGTTGAAGGCATCGTAGTCTACATTATATGAGAACATAACCTCTAAATTTTTTAGGTAAGAGGTGAATTTAACACTTTCGAGAAGATCCATATTGGAAATGATAAGACAAGAGGCAAGAAATAAGCAAAAGAAAAAAATGTGGATGGGTGAAGAAAACACTCCACTATTACCCCTTTTTATACTTAAAAAACATGGCTAGAGACAACGGTCCTGCAAAATTTGGATGAAACTATACCCCATAAAGGACTAAGTAGATGAAGAAAGTGAAATTAAGCCTTGGGGTGATTAGACTGGACTGACTCGCCGATAGGCAGGAAAAGGAGTATGCCTGTCGACATCCCCTAATTTTAGAAATTCTCCTTTTTCCTTATATTTAAAAATAAAAAAACTCAATAAAAATGATTTTTATTTTCAAATCATAAATTTCAAGTCATTTTAATCCTTTTTACAGTCTCAGTAGCAAAGTAAAAATTGCGTGTAGATTAAGTCATCTAAGCAAAGATAAATAAATAAAACCCCATTTATTGCATATATATTGTTGTCATTAAATCTCTTTTGTAGAAAACGAAAAAAAGAAAAACAGTGGGACTTAGACCGAACCCATCAAAAAAATTTGCTCTTTAACGTTCTCTTTCTCTCCCTTTCTCTCTCTTTCTATGACCCCCATCCCTACGACGTACGCACTTTCCCCCGACGACGAGCTGAAGAGACTCTGCTACCTGATCAAGACCCATCCTCAGACGAAGCAGATGGCACCAAGAAAGAAGCAACCGAGATCGAATCTTGGATATGATTCATTACGGAAGCCACCCAATCCTGGATGCCTTTAAGCCAGGTAGTCAACAACTGAAGTACTACAGGATAAATAGAAAAAAAGCAAATCAATCAGTCTGAGGCAAAGAAAGAAATTAGATAAACAAAAGTCAAAGAAATAAAAAGATATACCTCCAATTAAAGGATGCTCTCCGTTAGTCCCAACACTTCTGGGTCCATCGCATTGGGGAGATATAGCATATTCACCAATCCTCCCTCAGACCGTATGAGGTTTTAGGAAGCACGAGTCATATGTAGAAATGGAACATGTGCTTTCGCCACCGTCGTCGCTGCTGATGACGATGCGCCACCCATGATGTGGGCAGACCCCACTGACCGAATCATGCCCCTACCAGAAATCGCAGGGGAAGAGGCATAACGTCATATATGTTGGGTGGCATCAGCTAGATCGACACAAAATCAAGATAATCGTAGGTTGCCACCGTGTCGGTATACGATGAGTAGGGCTCATCCACCATTGTCATCGCCCTGTCCTCCTCCTAAGCATATCCCGCACCCGCCTCTTGTATCTTGGGGGAATCGCAAGTGGAACCATCACATCGTCCTACTCCACCTGTCGGACTACTCTGTCCCCAAATACCAGGAGTAGACAAACTCATGCATAGTAGACAATGCAGTGGCACGTTCCCTCGATCACCCACGTATGTTGGATGGCCATCCCCTAGGGGTAGAGGTCACCTGGAAAATCCCCAACAGAAAACCAATATCTAAAAAAAGGACATCAAAGAAAAATGGTCTCAAAAGGAAAGAAAAACTTACCCGATTGCTCGTCAGTCCATTCAAGACCTGACGCACCACTGTCAAAGAAAGAGACTGCCTTGATTGCTGGTTGGACATTCGCCACCCCCCGTCGACTCATCCTTCAAACCTATCAAATGGATATTAAGCCCAATCACCTCATAGAACCACGTCTGAAAAAGGATAAGGGTCATCAATCAGAAGAAAGCGAAAAAGGGAATGCATAAAGGAAAATACAAAAAAGGAAAAAAAAATACCTGTAAAAGATACGTGGCGCTAGTAAAGGTCTGCCGGCAACACCGGCTGAATACATCCAAAGACAAATAAAGGGTCTCTAATTCATAAAAAATAAAGAAACAGAAGAAAAAAGAAATACCAACAATCATTAACACTTTGCATAACTACTAGAGTTCACCACCCTAGATGATCGATGGAACGTAGGCTCATGCAGAAGAGTCTGCTCGTCCGCAACCATCTCAAACGAGTTAAAGGTATTATCATTACCTAGAACTAGGGGCAGCCTGGCCCGCCACTCCAAATGCGCCCAGTCATCAACACTCAACCATGCCAGGTGAATCACACTTCCTGAAAAATCCACCATTTCCTAATCTTGGATAAGAAAAGAACTCTAGAATAGTTCACAGAAAAGAAGGGCAGAAGATAGAAGATTCGAAAGCTGAAGAAGTCTCGCTCCTTTTTATCGTAGGCTAAGGGGCATACCAATCGGTAGTCCCCTTTACCTGCCCATGGTAGTCCAAAAGACCATGCCACTATCGTTTGGCACCCTCTACACCCTGCCAGTTAGCAACTCCCTGAAATTTCATACAAAAAATACCAGAAAATCCCAAAAATTCCTTAAATTACCAAAAGAATTTCAGAATATTTTCCATTAAGAATTTTTTTTTTCAATCTCTTAAAATCCCCAATTGAATTAAAATCACATTTTCTCCCCTATCAAACCCCACAAATTCCTTAATGGAATCCCAAAATTATTTGTGAGCAGAATTCTTAAATCCAATCGGATATCTCCCTAGCAACATCTCCAAGGGACACAACAGAATCAAAAAATTCCCTAGTAGGGATGCATCCAATCCTTAAATTAGTATCTTTTCCCCAGAGGAGTCTATAAAATTTCCCCAGCAAATTTATACCCCACACTCTACTTAAGGTCCTCAGAATTGACCTTGGCCCTCCGAATTGGTCGCCTATACTTAAGGTCCTCATAATTGACCTCTGCCCTTAGAATTGGTCTCTCCTACTTAAGGCCGTCAGAATTCACCTTGGCCCTCAGAATTGGTTGCCCCTACTTAAGCCCTTATAATTGGCTTCGACCCTCAGAATTGGTCACCTTACTTAAGGTCCTCAGAATTGACCCCTGCCCTCAGAATTAGTCACCTCTACTTAAGGTCCTCAGAATTGACCTTGACCCTCATAATTGGTCACTCCCACTTAAGGTCCTCAGAATTGACCTCGGACATCAGAATTGGTCGACTCTACTTAAGATCCTCAGAATTGACCTCGGGCCTCAGAATTGGTCGGCTCTACTTAAGGTCCTCAGAATTAACCTCGGGCCTAAGAATTGGTCTCTCCCACTTAAGGTCCTCAGAATTGACCTCGACCCTAAGAATTGGCTGCTCTCCACTTAAGCCCTCAAAATTAGCTTCGACCCTTAGAATTGGTCGCTTCTAATCAAGGTCCTTCGAATTGACCTCGACCCTCAAAATTGTTCACTCTCCACTTAAGTCCTCAGAATTGGCTTCGACCCTCAGAATTGGTCGCCCTCACTCAAGGTCCTCAGAATTGACCTCGACACTCAGAATTGGTCGCCTCTACTTAAGGTCCTCATAGTTGACCTCGACCCTCAAAATTGGTCGCCCACACTTAAGTTCCTCATAATTGACCTCGACCCTCAGAATTGGTCGCTCCTACTTAAGGTCCTCAAAATTGACCTCGACCCTCAGAATTGGTCGCTCCCACTTAAGGTCCTCAAAATTGACCTTCGCCCTCAGAATTTGTCGCTCCTACTTAAGGTCCTCAGAATTATCCTCGACCCTCAAAATTTGTTTCCCTTACTTAAGGTCCTCAGAATTGACCTCGGCCCTCAGAATTAGTTGCTCCCACTTAAGGTCCTCAGAATTGAACTCAACCCTCAAAATTGGCCGCTCTCTACTTAAGCCCTTAAAATTGGTCAGTTTTAATCAAGGTCCTCAGAATTGACCTTGACCCTTATAATTGGTTTCTCTCCACTTAAGCCCTCAGAATTAGACTCGACCCTTAAAATTGGTCACTCCCATTTAAGGTCCTCATAATTGACCTCAACCCTTAGAATTGGTCCCCCCTTCTCAATCCTTCGAAATTGGCTTCAACCCGCAGAATCGGCCATTCCCAGCATTACCTTAGGTCCCCCAGAATCGGTCTCAATCCTTTAAATCATTCATCCTCATCCCTTAGGTCCCCATAATTAGCCTCGACCCTCTAAATCGGTCATCTTCATCCCTTAGGTTCTCTAAATTAACCTATTTCCTAAACATCACGTGG
This sequence comes from Sambucus nigra, assembly GCA_949130495.1. Lineage (NCBI taxonomy): Eukaryota > Viridiplantae > Streptophyta > Magnoliopsida > Dipsacales > Adoxaceae > Sambucus > Sambucus nigra. Next base: position 172,385,522 of record OX422212.1, on the reverse strand, counting down.
TTTTTATTTGATGACTATCACTTGTTCTAATCTCGCCCATCGAGGGGATCTATAGACACCACATTCTAAGACCCCCTAAGTCTCTCCTTAGGTCCCTATCACCTCTTCTTTTCACTGCAAACCCCAGGTCATACTCTGAGTACCGATTTAGAGGTTATTGGGCGCTCTCGAGCCCTGTTTGACACCGGTTAACTCTATCATAAGAGAAAAATATCAATAAATCATCGAAGGGATATCAACAAACTTTTAAATTATCTGCCCCGTGCATGAATCAGCATGACCGTTCAGACGAACGAACCATTTTACCACCAAAAATCTATCTAGAGGCCATCGGGCGTTCTCGGCCCCCGATTTGACCCGATCAACTTCATAGTTAGAGAAACAGTTCTTTGGATATTCAAATGTCACTAAAACCCCTTTCAAATGGTCCACCACATGCACAAAATAACATAACCGTTCAAACAAACAATCCGCTTTCTCCCAAAAATTGATCCGGAGGCCATCGAGCTCTCCCGAGCTCCGTTTGACAAAGGTAAACTCTTCATCTAAAATGAGACTGAATGAATCCTTAAAATTCACCTAATACCCTTTCCAACGGTCCGCCCGTGCATGAACTAGCCATATGGTATTGACGAACGACCAGTTTTACCCTGAAAGGTCATGGGGCGCTTTCGAAACCCGATTGACCAAAGTCAAATTTTTGAACCAACAAAAGCTTTTTGTAATGTCGAAGTCACTTGAATAACCTTTCCAATGGTCCACCCCCATGGGCGATTCTGACTTACAAATTGGCCGAACGATCCATTACCGTCTAACGATCTCCCGTCCATAGGACCAACGAGCGCTTTCGAGCCACATTTGACCTAAAGTCCACTCTCAGACTCGGGAGAGGCCCAAATGACTCTTGAAGGTATCTGAATTACCTTTTTAATGGTATTCCCTATGCATGATTTGGATTAATGGATTGTGGCCTACGACCAATTTTTCAAAAAAATTTGTGCGAGACTGTCGATTAGCAGGTCCATTTCCCTGCCTATCGGTAGTGTGTCTAAGGTCACTTGTCGATTATAAGGGTTAGGTCTATGTCGATCAGCTACCTTACCCTATTAATAGAGGACATGAACTCACTCTCAAGGCACACCTCAGATCCATCAATATCAGTGATCTTAGCAACATTCTCTTGCAATCAACGAAGTTTCCTTATGTGAAATTCCCTTTCATCTTTCAATCCCATCATTTTCATACCCAATTTAGCAAAATCTCATTCTGTCTCATCCAACATTCAAGGGAGTTCATCAAGGATCAAGATCGAGCCTCAATTCTTCAAAGTAGGTCCAAAAATCCTTCTATCTCTTTAAATTCTTTATTTTTGCATTAGATTACATAAATTCTTTATCTAGGTTTTACTTGAGCTCATATAGATTAATACTCCATCCTTTATTAGTTGTATTGCACATACTTTATTTTCTATAAAAGACCCAAAACAAAGAAAAATAGGGTTACACCTATAAATTCCAACGGGATTATCCACCACAATTTCTCAAAACTAAAATACATTTTCTACATACACACACATATAATAAACTCCCATTCGAATCTATGGGATAAAACCCCACCATTATTTCCAAGAGAACTACATGGACTTTGATGTCTTTATAGGCTACCTAGGCGTTTTGGGTTAAAACCCAAGACTCGAGTCCGATTTTCCGATTTTCCAATTTTCCAATTTTTCCAATTTTCCAATTTTTCATCTTTCGCATTTGCATCCTTTTTATCTATACATTATTTTAATAATATTATATATGTGATCCATATTGGCATTTTATCTAATATATATTATCGTTTCATCATAATGATCAATATCTCAATTAACGCATACATCGTATTTTCTCAGTATTATTTTGGGAGTATTCATATGGATGACCTCACTCTATCTTTTTCATGATATGAGTTGGGTGATTCCTATCTCCATTTATATATACACGCACACACACGTCATGGAGAAATTAAGGAAAACAGTAACACAAGTCCATGAGAGATTGAAAGGGAGGGATGTGTGCCTAACACCTTCCAATTTCATAACTTAGGCCCTGAACCTCGGAATTATTGGTTTCGTAAGCATCAGTTAATCTTTGATGCTACTCTCTCGAGGTGACGACATGTTCTTTTGCCTGTTTTGTGCAAAATAGGCTAGAGACTCCATCTTTTTACATCACCTCACATCGATGGGGGCCGAAGCACTCCTAAAGGAAGAGGGTACAAGACCTTTTCTCCTCCCTCCTCCCCCAGGAAAAGGGAGAAACACACAGGGATGGCAATAACGTCTGCCCACTCATAGTAGGTTTTTAATAATAAGTGTTCCTACTATTAAATATGTGTCCTATTCTTAAATCGAGCGTTTCGCGACTGCATTATCGATCGCTACGCATTACCTTAGATGGGCATGAGTTGTTTGTATCTCCATCGGTGCTTTTTTTGGGGGGGGGGGGGGGGGTGGTCGGTGGCGTCCGCCCCTTCGTGGCATATTTTTAAGCCTAAGTGTTCCTACTCTCAAATTCGGATCCTATTATCAAACATGGCATCCCGCAAGTGCGTGGCTGGTTGCTACCTGTTACGTTGGACATGCACGAGGTGTTCATACCACCCACGGTGCCGTTTGGGAACTATTAATGATTTTCTCCCCCTCGCGACACATTTTCAATCCTGAGTGTTCCTATTTTGAAATTTGGGTCCGATTCTCAAATCGAGAGCTATGCGAATATGCAACCAGTCGCTAAATATTACGTTGGATGGGAAGAAGTGTTCGTGTCACTTGCAGTGCCATTGGGGGTGGTGGAGTCCTCTCTCTTGCGGCACATTTTCAAACCTAATCGAAAATTTGGGTCCTATTCTCAAACTGGGAGTTTTGCAACTATGTAACCGATTGTTACATGTTACATTGACACGCACGAGTTGTTTGGGCCACCCGTGGTGCCATTTATTTTTTGGGGGACGGTTGGTGGCGTTTGACCCGTCGTGAAAAGTTTTCAAGCCCAAGTGTTCCTTCTCTCAAATCTGGGTCATATTCTCAAATCGAGCGTTCAGCAACTGTGTGACCATTCGCTACGTGTTACATTAGACACGCGCGGGGTGTTCGTACCCCCTCATGTGCCGTTTGGGGACTGTAAGCGGCTTTCTCCTCCTGATAGTACATTTTCAAGTCTAAGTCTGCCTATTTTGAAATTCGGGTCTCATTCTCAAACTGGGAGTCCCGAGACTATGAAGTGAATTGCTACGTGTTATGTTGGACATGCATGAGTGTTCGTGCCTCCTGCGATGCTGTTTTGGGGGGTTGGTGGCGTCCTCCTCCTCGCGGCATGTTTTGAAGTTTAAGTGTGGATATTCTCAAATTTGGGTCCTATTCTCAAGCCAGAAGTCATGCGACTATGAGGCCAATAGCTACGTGCTATGTTGAACACACACAAGTGTTCATGCCTACCGCACTACCATTTGGGGAGGGTGGGGTGGCGTCTGTCTCCTCGCGGCACGTTTTCAAGACTAAGTATGCCTATTCTCAAATTCGAGGCCTATTCTCAAATCAGGAGTCTTGCTAGTATGCGGCAGTTTTCTATGTGTTATGTTGGACGTACATGAGTGGTTTGTGACAATTGCGGTGCCTTTTTTAGGGGGGGGGGGGGTGGCGTCTGCCTCCTCACGACATGTTTTCAAACATAAGTGTTCCTATTTTTAAATTTAGGTCATATTCTCAAATCGGGTGCCTCGCGACAATGTGATCGGTTGCTACATGTGACGTTGGATGCTCACGAGTTGTTCATGCCATCCATGGTGCCGTTTGGGGGGAGGAATATTGGTGGCATCCTCCTCTACGCGACATGTTTTCAAACCTAAGTGTGCCTATTTTGAAATTTGGTTTATAATTTCCAATCTGGAGTTCCGCGACTATGCGACCATTTGCTATAATGTATGTTGGACATACATGGGTTGTTCAAGCTTCCTGCAATGCTATTTGGTGTGTGTGTGTTGGATGGGGGGGGGGGGGGGGGGTTGGTGGTGTCCTCCCCCTCGTACCTCATTTTCAAGCCAAAGTGTGCCTATTTTACAATTAGGGTCCTATTCTCAAATTGAGTGTTCCACGACTACACGACTCATTTCTATATGTTACATTGACGCACACGAGCGTCTGTGTTGCCCGCAGTGCCGTTGGGGGGGGGGGTGTGGAGTCCTCCCCCTCATGGCACATTTTCAAGACTAAGTATGCTTATTTGGACATTCGGGTCCTGTCTTTAAATCGGGAGTTTTGCGACTATACGACTGGTTGTTACAAGTTATGTTAACGTGCACGAGTTGTTCGTATCACCCATAGTGCCCTTTCGAGGAGGGGGGGGTTGGTGGCGTCCGCCCCCTCGCGACAAGTTTTCAAGATCAAGTGTTCCTACTCTCAAATTTGGGTCCTACTCTCAAACCGAGTGTCCCGTGACTGTGTGGCCATTTGTTACATGTTACATTGGACACGTACGAGGTGTCTGTACCACCCTCGATGCCGTTTGGGGGGCATCAGTGTAATACCCTGTCCCAGAAATTGAGTTAAAACTATATATATTGATTATGATATAGGAGGAGTTAATTATAATTATGAAAAAATTATGGATAAAATTGGAGAAAAATAAAAAGGAGAAGAAACGATAACAGGATGTCGTTCGAACGACATGGGTGCATCGTAAGAAAGGTCTCAAGCTATTAGGTTTCTAAACACGTGCTACAGACTTATAGTATCGGGTCGCACGAAGGGTCGCACGGTCCAGCCAAGGAATGACATTGTATAAATCGTTCGAACGATATAGGGGAAGTCGTTCGAATGACGTTGGTCGATATTTTGAATCTCAGTTGCCCTTATGTGGTGTGACAATTTAGAATGTTAAATCTTTGAGCTATCGAGCTCAGATCGGCCCAGAAGGGGCAAAACGAGTATTTTGAGTCTTAGGGAGGTTTTATAACGGGGTTTGTTTGGTGTATTTGGAGTTATTTGTTGTTAGTAGAGAATGGAAGAAGGGAAGAGAGGGTGGGTGGGTGGGTGGTCTTCCACCTCTACCCACCTCTAATCCACCACTCCTCCACCATAGACCAACCATGAACCACCATTTTTATGATATATTCCTCCACATTTAAACCAAAAATACTCATTTCCACCATTAACAAAGAAGAGCTATGAATTTTGGAGTTATATTTGGGAAATTTTGGAGAAGATGTATGGGTTTTTAATGAAGCTTCAGTGGAACTTACTTGGAAGCTTGGAAGAAGAATATTTTTGAGCTTTTGGATGATGCATTTGGTAACCCCTTGAGTCTAACTTTGGAGGTGGGGGTTTCTTCTCCTACACCAACACTTCCACTCGCCCAATTAGAGTTGGGAAAAACCTTACTATTAGTGTAAGATGTTATTTTACATTTGTAGTCTTGTGGTTAGACTATTTGAGTAGGGTGTATTTAGTTAAATGATGTAAATAATGTGTAGAAGATAATAAATATTTTTATGGAATAAAAATGTTAAAAAAAAATTATTTTGTTGAAAAATAAATAATGAATAAATATTTCAAGGTTTTGACATAACAAAAATTGGTATTTTATGAAAATGATATATTTTCTAAAAAGATTGATGTGAAACATTTTATGAAATAAAATGTTTGAAAATAATGATTTATGTTGGTAAACATTGGTGAAATCATGTTTTAAAGTTTCTTGAAAAAGTGGAGATTATATGAAAATAGACATTTGTTGGGGTTGAAGAAATGAAAATGTCTTTTGTGCCTGAAAAATGTACAAGTATAATGATTTCCCATAATGAAATATTTGTTTATACCATGTAGTAGGATTTTTGGGTTTAAACTCCATATTCTGATTCATATAAACATGTACTATTTTGATATTGAATGTATAAACAAGTTTAGAGAAGGTTTTTAATGGGTTTAAACATGAAATGAGAAAAGCAAAAATTCTTACCTTTAAAGTGTATGAAATAGGGGTTAAAAATGTGATAAGAACAAAATTTAAGGGTATATGTAAAATGAATGAAATGGTATTTTCTTATAAAAGTAGTCTTAAGTGTAAATGGATTTCTTGAATTAAGAAAGGAAAGAAATTTGTGTTTGGGAAAATGTTGATAAAAGTATTCATTAAGTGTTAATGGGTAAACATGAAAAAGTTAGTGTGTAACTTAGTAATGTTGTAAAGGATTAATACTTATGGAATTAAAAAGGGATTAAAGGTGTAAAAGTGTTTCCAATTAAGAATAATATTACTCCAAGTGTAAGAAGGTGTTAAAGTGTCAAAACATGTACGAAGTTCATATGAATAACTTAATACTATTTTTGGAAAAATTAACTATTGTGAAAATGGTGTAAAAGGTGATTTTGGAAACAAATGGATAAAATGGTAATTTTACTTAAAGTGGAATATTTTTATGAAATAGAAATGTTGGAATAGGTGTTACCCAAAGTGATCCTAAACGAATATGATTTTTGGAATAAAATTAAGGTTAAAGTGTCAAGAACATGAAATGGTAATTTTTCAAAGTATAACATAAGTTGGGGTAGTAAAGTCCCAAATTTTGGCTTCGGCGAGGTAAAAAGAAAAGTGGAATAATATTGAAATTTCTAAAACGTTAAAACACATAAAAAGAACTCAGATCACACCAGGATAAAACAAGAAGGGCTCGGAGCCCTTGGATGAAAAGTTCTAAAATATTGGCCAGAACATATGGTGCGCATAACCGGCGGTGTGGAGACCGTGGAAGTATGAGGTATTGGAAGACTCCGAGAAAAGATAAAGGAAATTTAGAACATGTCAAGAAATGGGTTGTGTGTTAAACCGTGTTAATACAACCTAACTTGAATGAATGCAATAAATGTTCCGGTAAAGGTGAAAATGGACAAGTGAATGTATAATTGATTAATGTCCATAAAGGAAGGGAAAATGGTAAAGTAAGTGGGTAAATGGGTGATTAAACAACCTAATAGGTTGAACCTATAATTAGCATAAGAATGTATTGTAAAAAAGTTTTCAAAGATTAAATGAGTATTTTCTAACACGGTGTTCGCGTGTGTTGAAATAGTGAGTTTCAACGAAAATACTAAAGTGTATTGAAATAAATAAAATGGGTGATTCCAATAAATGAATGTGTTTGGATAAATCAAATGTAGTGGTTTAAAATGTTGAACTGGGTGTTTTAAATAAAGTGATAAACGCTAAGTGTGAGTAAAGGAAGTTTTTAAAAGATTAAGGTAAATTAATCGGAGCAAGTAAGGTTTTCATAAGTAAAATTGTTAATGCATTGGAACATGTATTTTTCAAAGGTATGCATATGTAGATACATACATATTTTTTCATGTATGTGGTTGTAGCGTGTGATTATTCTTTTTGTCGTTCATTTCTATACTATATCTATTTAATCCCACTGGGCATAGGCTCACACCCTCGCTTTGTTAAGACATGATGGGATCGGTTTTGTGTTTTAAGGACGTTATACAGGTAAGTATTTTATTTATTTTTACGTTAGTAGCTCTGTTTACTTGGACTTCGGGGTGATTCCCATGGGTTCCACACATAGTTTATTCTGAAACTGGAATCGCATGCTAAAGAATGAAATGTTAACTAAAATAAAACTGGACTTGCAACTTTACGTAGGTTTTTCCATTGCACTTCACACCTAATGCTTGGGTTGGACCGAATTGACTCACGAGTTACCCATAAACTCGTGTTGGGGCGTTACAAATGGTATTAGGACTCTAGTTTCAAGGTTACTTTTGGGAGTGATTTGGTGAGGTCGGTATTGGGTCTTTCGACATAGGTGTTGGGTAGGGATGGTCATGCTAGTTCGAAGACAGTTTAGTTCATGTCCTCAATGGTAAAGTCAAAGAGGTTAACACGACAAGTTAGTTAGTGATATCACTACACCAAAAACACCAATTTGGCACACCTTGATATTAAAAATCTGGCACAGTTTAAAACTGTGCCAAATTTCGTAACTGTTTAATAATAATCTGGCACACTTTTAAGCCGTGCCAAATTTTGGCACTGTTTAAAAGTGTGCCAAAATTGAGAACACTTCACTAAAATATAAATATACTAAAAAAACCTTAATCCCATCAATGATTTTTGTTCTCCTGCTCTCTCTGCTCTCTCAATATCGCCCCCTGCTCTCTCTCTCTCTCTCTCTCTCTCTCTCTCTCGCAAATACCTAATCATATTCCTAACCCTAATCCAACTGAGGGGATTGCGACCAGGACTAGGAGAAGAAGAGTAGTGGCAATAGCGTGGTTGCTCCGGTATCACCAGCGCTGGTAGAGCCTAGGGTTTTAGAAGAACCAATTCGTGTTGGTGGTGGTATATGTGCCTTTTAAATAACCCTGACACTATCTTTAAGACCTCTCAACCAGAAGCTAGGTTTCCCCTCCGCCACACGGTATGTTTCAACCACATTTATTTCAATTGGGTTCTATTTTCACTACATTTATTTCAATTGGGTTCTATTTTCACTACATTTATTTTTCTCTTTGGCTTCGAATTATTCTGAGATTAAACCTACATATGGCTTGAATGATATTTGTAAGAATGTATTTATCATTACATTGAATTATATACATTATGTAAGCATGTCTAATTCGTAGTAATATCAGGATGCCTCTTTACACACACGTACAGAGCGAGCTTCTCCCTTCTGTCTTTTCTCCTCATACCAGATGTTTTGAAATAAACAAAGGATAAAGTTGGACCTTTTAAACTTCAATGTAATACCTAATTACTTATAATCTAAATTGGGTGGCAAACTTCAATTTAACTACATTTTTACCCTATTTTTATAAAGAAGTCTAATATCTATAATATTTATCCAAAAATTTAGCCAAGTGAATGCTCCTTCTTTTGGTATTAGGCAGACTTACTGTGTTTGAGATGGAAACCTTGAATTGTATTTAAAAATTGTCGGTTGTGCCACCTGATAGGAGATCGATGGATGCCATCTGCGAACCACTTTATGCCAATTTCTATTATGTTTTTTGTGTGCTTATCCATGTATATTCCATTTTTAGCATTGTTTAATAGACATAATTTGTCTTTGTGACTATAGTTATGATAATTTTTATTATTTGGTCACATACCACTCAGCTGTTATACTAAAACTTTTCAGCTATTAATGACGAGTTTTCTTTCAATTATGTTCTCTAAACCGTTATGATGATAAAATTAGACTTGTCAAGATGTATACTTCCAAGAAGAAGATCCACAAAGATAAGAATGTTGAGCCCACTAAATTTGAAGAGACTATTGCGCAGGTCATATTCTGTTAATATTACTGAAGATTAACTTTGATAGCATTTTTGAGTTGTCAGATACACCCCAATTTTCATAACAAACTTACCTGGTTAAAAATATTTTGGCAATTTAATTGACATATTAGTGGCAATGGAAAACATGATCAATAATGTGCTTATATAATTTTTTAATTTAAGTTATAGGTTTTGTCTAATAGTTTAGTAATAAAGATATGATGAAACTTTTTTTAAATGTGACTAATATACAAGAGCCCCATAATAAGGTGTTTTTTTACTTTACCCTTTAATTAGACATAACCCCAGTTTTGAAAAACAAAAACTAAACCCTCTCTCATATGCATCATCCCCTTGTACAGTGTGGGGGTAAAAATAAAAAAATAAAGGTTTTGAGGGGTTGAATTCGCGTATGAACTCACATGAGAAATTTTGGCAAAAGAGGAATCTCTAAACAACTTGGGAAAGGGAAACTGAGACGCAATCACACCCGAAAATGCCTGTCCAAAATCATCCACAGATCTCATCATCTTTATTTCCTATTGTCCTTCATACGACTCCTATAAAATTAAAATGTTTGTCTGTAATTTGCTAACTAATGTTGAGCGTTTTACTTGTGGTCTTGCTGGCCTTTCAGCTGAAATGGCTATTGGAATTGTTGGTGATGCGTTTAGGTATTCTTTATTTCCATCTCATTGTTGATCTCTAATTGATGCCTTGTTTTAACATCATAATATTTTCTTTAACATAGTTGTTTTTGCCTAAGTTGGTGTTATTAGTTGTTTTATTATGTGTAATATACCTGAAAAAAATCTCGGGAATCCGTATATGACATATATGCGTTATTCTGACATTTGAGGCCATTTTGTAATTCTAATTGTTTGTGTGGTTGAGATTGACTTTGTATGTTGCTATTTCTTGCTAATTTGTGGTAATTGTGTAATATTCATGTTTGATTCAAATGCTTTAACTTTCGATTTAGACTTCGACTTAAGTTTCTGATTTAACCTCCGATTTTAGGGCTAACATATGGGTGGAAGCAATGACCAATGGAAGAATGTTGTACCATGATGTACAAGAATGGAAATTATGCGTCGTTCATTGCGCGAAGATGGTGTTGTCGGTATTCATTGATTAATTTTCTTGTTTTTGTGGTAAAGTTCACATACACATAGTAATTGACTTAGTTTTGTAGTATTTGAGCCCATTTCAGTCACTCTGTCTTCTATTGCTGCATTAGCACAACCACGTTTCATCGCTTCCTTATCACCCTATCTTTTTAGGTAAGCATAGATTAACATTGACATGAATTGTTGATTTCTTCACCTCTTTGTTAAGGTACACATAAAAGAAAACAAGTTACAAGCCCATATTTGGACCTAACAACAATGTTTGTCAATATAACATTCCACAATGTTTTATTTGATATAGAACTATACATATATGTGTGGGTGGGTGGATGTGTTTGTATTATATCAATGTTTGTCAACATAGCATTGCAAAAGGATATAACATTTGTTACAAATAAACATTTCTAACATTGTCGTCTCTCTTTTGTGGTTCTTATATCAGTAATGAACAATGCACACACACATACACATATGCATATGCATACATGAACAAGCTTGGCCAATAACCTTAAAGCACTTTATGAACTTGGAAACACTTATTTTACATCTTCTTCAGAAGACCTGATCACATAAACATAGATGAGTATTGAAATTGTCTATGCAGTATGCCAAATAAAATGTTGGGTATAATACTCTGATAGAAGTTTTTTGTTACTCTGATAGAAGTTTAATGAGGTATACCTCATAAGCAGTATTACCAATGCATCAAGGAAATAGAAAATAATATCCTTTTGTTTGTATTGCTTCTCGAGATTATGAATCAAAATGTTTTATTCTACATTTTACAAATTTTGGCAAGGTGTACCAAGGGTTAATGTGGCGTTGACATCATTTTTTTTCATTATTAGTGATTGATTTCATTTTCATTCAATTTAATTATTATTAATACTTTGATAGAAGTTTTTTATTGGGTTTTATAAGTAGTATTAGTACTCTGATAGAAGTTTATAAATTTATAAATGAAAATCCTTCGAAAATCCTCATTCAAAGAAGACATTTATAAATTTATAAATGAAGACGCAACATGTATAATTTTCTGGTCGTAATTACATATTTTCTTTATCTTTATTGTTTTTTCCTTGTTAGCGAAAGATTTCAGAAGTTTCAGACATTGTTGGACCAAATGGGATACTTTTGAGAAGTTATGGCGCGAAGAGTTTATCGGGTGGATATCAAAATACAAATGAAATCTGGTTAGTCTCAAATTCTCTTTAAATGTTTCAGTATTAAATAAAAAAATGGCCTGAAATAGAGACAACAAGTAGCCAAACGTAAAACGGTTTACTTTATGAGCTTATTTAGTTAAATTGGTGGAAGGGATTTGCTGGTGGTTTGGTTTTGGAATTTGCTACTGCTGTTGACTTTATTTTAAATGTTAAAACATGTTGGATTTAACGAATAAACAAATGAAACTATGTCAAAATTTTCTAAAATTAATAAACGTTCTAAATTGATTAAAAACATACCATTAGAGGATAAAAACCTAAAACAACGTCCAAACAACCCAAAAGAGTCACAAACACCTCATACGGGATCAATGTAACACGTAGGAACTCACCACCTAGTCACGATTTATGCCAGCACTGATTATGTCCAATGAAGGATGATTTGGGAAGAACTTTCTAATACACACCAATGTAAGAGGCACGAACACCTCGCACGGGACCAATGTAACTTATAGGAACTGACCGTGTAGTCACGGGTTAACTAGATTGAGAACTGACCATACCCATTCCCTAACCTGCTAAAAACCATCGGTATGTAATTAACTTGTAGGAACTGACCGTGTAGTCAAGGGCCACCCGATTTGAGAATATGAAGATAATTAGAAAATATATTGATTAAGCTTAAAAATAAGGCCTTAAAGGGTGAAAACCCAAATCAACTCTCAAATGGCCCCGTAAGAGGTACGAACACCTCGTACGGGACCAATGTAACTTGTACAAACTGGCAGCGTAGTCACGAGACTCTCGGTTTGAGAATAGGAAGGTAATTTGAAAATATATCGATTAAGCTTAAAAATAAGCCCTTAAAGGGTGAAAACCCAAACCAGCCCCCAAATGGACCCATAAGAGACACGAACACCTCGCTCGGGACCAATGTAACTTGTATGAACTGACCGCGTATTCACGGGTCTCCCAATTTGATAATAATATGATAATTTCAAAATATGTAGATTAGGCTTGAAAACAAGTCGTTTGAGGGTGAAAACCCAAACTAGCCCCCAAACGACCCCGTAAGAGGCATGAACACCTCATACGGGACCAATGTAACTTGTACGAACTGACAGCGCAGTCGTGGGCCTCTCGGTTTGAGAATAGGATGATAATTTGAAAATATATCGATTAAGCCTAAAAAAAACCCTTAAAGGGTGAAAACCCAAACCAACCCCCAAACGGCCCAGTAAGAGGCACGAACACCTCGCACGGGACCAATGTAACTAGTACGAACTGACTGCATAGTGCTAGTTTTCCCAGTTTGAGAACATGAGGATAATTTCAAAATATGTAGATTAGGCTTAAAAATAAGTCGTTTGAGGGTGAAAACCCAAACCAACCACTAAACGACCCCGTATGAGGCACGATCACCTCGCGCGGGACCAATGTAATTTATACGAACTGATAGTGTAGTCGCAGGTCTCCCAATTTTAGGATATGATGATTATTTCAAAATATGTAGATTATGCTTAAAAATCAGCCGTTTGAGGGTGAAAACCAAAATCAGCCCCCAAACGGCCCCGTTAGAGGCGCGAACACCTTACACGGGACCAATGTAACTTGTACGATCTGACTGCGTAGTCACAAGTCTCCCGATTTGAGAATATGATGATAATTTTAAAATATCTATATTAGGCTTAAAAACAAGCCGTTTGAGGGTGAAAACCAAAACCAGCTCCCAAACGGCCCCTTAAGAGGCACGAACACCTCACACGGGACCAATGCAACTTGTACGAACATACAACGTAGTCGCGGGTCTCCCGGTTTGAGAATATAATGATAATTTGAAATATATATATTCGGCTTAATCACAAGCCGTTTGAGGGTGAAAATCCAAATAGGCCCCCAAACAGCCCCGTAAGAGGCACGAACACCCCGCACAGAACCAATGTAACTTGTACGAACTGACAGTGTAGTCACGGGTCTCCCAATTTGAGAATATGATGATAATTTCAAAACATGTAGATTAGGCTTAAAAATCAGTCGTTTGAGGGTGAAAACCCAAACCAACACCCAAACATCCCCGTAAGAGGCACGAACACCTCGCACGGGACTAATGTAACTTGTACGAACTGACAGCGTAGCCACGGGTCTCCCGATTTGATAATATGATGATAATTTGAAAATATATCGATTAAGCTTAAAAAAAATCCCTTAAAGGGTGAAAACCCAAACCAACCCCCAAACGGCCCCATAAGATGCACGAACACCTCGCACAGGACCAATGTAACTAGTACGAACTGACCGCATAGTGCTAGTTTTCCCAGTTTGAGAACATGACGGTAATTTCAAAATATGTAGATTAGGCTTAAAAACAAGTCGTTTGAGGATGAAAATCCCAACCAGCCACCAAACGACTCCGTATGAGGCACAAATACCTCGCACGAGACCAATGTAACTTGTACGAACTAACAGCGTAGTCGCAGGCCTCTCGGTTTGAGAATATGATGATAATTTGAAAATATATCGATTAAGCTTAAAAAAAGCCCTTAAAGGGTGAAAACCCAAACCAGCCACCAAACGGCCCCGTAAGAGGCACAAACACCTCACACGGGACCAAGGTAACTTGTACGAACTGACCGCGTAGTCGCGATTCTCCCGATTTAAGAATATGACGATAATTTTGAAATGTGTAGATTAGGCTTAAAAATAAGCCGTTTGAGGGTGAAAACGCGAACCAGCCTCCAAACGGCCCTTTAAGAGGTACGAACACCTCGCATGGGACTAATGTAACTTGTACGAATTGACAGCGTAGTAACGGGCCTCTCGTTTTGATAATATGATGATAATTTGAAAATATATCAATTAAGCTTAAAAACTAGTCCTTAAAGGGTGAAAACCAAAACTAGCCCCCAAATTGCCCCACAAGAGGCACGAACACCTCGCACGGGACCAATGTAACTTGTACGAACTGATCGTGTAGTCACGGGTCTCCCGATTTGAGAATATGATGATAATTTCAAAATATGTAGATTAGGCTTGAAAAGAAGCCGTTTGAAGGTGAAAACCCAAACCAGCCCCCAAGTGACCCAGTAAGAGGTACGAACACCTCGCACGGGACCAATGTAACTTGTACAAACTGATCGTGTAGTCATGGGTCTCCCAATTTGAGAATATGACCATAATTTCAAAATATATTTACTAGGCTTGAAAACAAGCCGTTTCGGGGTGAAACCCCAAACCAGCCTCCAAATGGCCCGTAAGAGGCACGGACACCTCGTATGGGACCAATGTAACTAGTATGAACGGACCGCATAGTGCTAGTTTTCCCAGTTTGAGAATATGACGATAATTTCGAAATATGTAGATTAGGCTTAAAAACAAGCCGTTTGAGGGTGAAAACCCAAACTAGCCACCAAACGGCCCCGTATGAGGCACGAACACCTCGCACGGGACCAATGTAACTTGTACGAACTAATAGCGTAGTCGCAGGTCTCCCACTTTTAGGATATGATGATTATTTCAAAATATGTAGATTATGCTTACAAATAAACCGTTTAAGGGTGAAAACCAACACCAGCCCCCAAACGGCCCCGTAAGAGGCGCGAACACCTTGCACGGGACCAATGTCACTAGTACGAACTGAGCACGTAATCACAGGTCTCCCGGTTTGAGAATATGATGATAATTTCAAAATATCTACATTAGGCTTAAAAACAAGTCGTTTGAAGGGGAAAACCCAAACTAGCCCCGTAAGAGGCACTAACACCTCTCACGGGACCAATGTAACTTGTACAAACTGACAGCGTAGGCGCGGGTCTCCCGATTTGAGAATATGATGATTATTTCAAAATATGTAGATTTGGCTTAAAAACAAGTTGTTTGAGGGTGAAAACCAAAACCAGCCCCCAAACGGACCCGTAAGAGGCACGAACACCTCGCACGGGACCAATGTAACTTATACGAACTGACATTGTAGTCGCGGGTCTCCCGATTTGAGAATATGATGATAATTTGAAAATATATCGATTAAGATTAAAAAAAATCCCTTAAAGGGTGAAAACCCAAACCAATCCCTAAATGGACCCATAAGAGGCACGAACACCTCGCACGAGACCAATGTAACATGTACGAACTGACCGCGTAGTTATGGGTCTCCCGATTTGAGAATATGATGATAATTTTAAAATATGTAGATTAGGCTTAAAAACAAGCCGTTTGAGGGTGAAAACCCAAATTAACCCCAAAATGGCCTCATAAGAGGCACAGATACCTCGCACGGGACCAATGTAACTTGTACGAACTGACAGCGTAGTCACGGGCCTCTCGGTTTGAGAATATGAAGGTAATTTGAAAATATATCGATTAAGCTTAAAAATATGCCCTTAAAGGGTGAAAACCTAAACCAGTCCCCAAACGGCCCCATAAGAGGCACGAACACCACGCTCGGGACCAATGTAACTTGTATGAACTGACCGCGTATTCACGGGTCTCCCATTTTGATAATAATATGATAATTTCAAAATATGTAGATTAGGCTTGAAAACAAGCCGTTTGAGGGTGAAAACCCAAACTAGCCCCCAAACGGCCCCGTAAGAGGCATGAACACCTCGTACGGGACCAATGTAACTTGTACGAACTGACAGTGCAGTCGTTGGCCTCTCGGTTTGAGAATATGACGATAATTTGAAAATATGTCAATTAAGCTTAAAAACTAGTCCTTGAAGGGTGAAAACCCAAACTAGCCCCCAACTGGCCCCATAGGAGGCACGAACACCTCGCACGGGACCAATATAACTTGTACGAACTGACCATGTAGTTACGGGTCTCCCGGTTTGAGAATATGATGATAATTTCAAAATATGTAGATTAGGCTTGAAAACAAGTCGTTTGAAGGTGAAAACCCAAACCAACCCCGAAGCGACCCCGTAAGAGGCACGAACACCTCGCACGGGACCAATGTAACTTGTACAAACTGATCGTGTAGTCGCGGGTCTCCCGATTTGAGAATATGACGATAATTTCAAATATGTTGATTAGGCTTGAAAATAAGCCGTTTGAGGGTGAAAACCCAAACCAGCCTCCAAACGGCCCCGTAAGAGGCACGAACACCTCGTACGTCCCCAATGTAACTTGTACGAAGTGACCGTGTAGTCACGGGTCTCCCGATTTGATAATATGATGATAATTTCAAAATATCTATATTAGGCTTAAAAACAAGCCGTTTGAGGGTGAAAACCCAAACCAGCCCCCAAACGTAAAAAGCACTAACACCTCACACGAGACCAATGTAACTCGTAGGAACTGATCCGGTAGTCATAACTTGCGTAAGATTTTCTTCTTTAGAATATAATAATAATTTCAACTCCTCTATGTTATTGTTTAGCTTGAGTAAGCTTTTTTTTATAAATTACTTGGTTACTAAAATCGTATATTTTTTGTATCCTATTTTTTTTGCAGGATAACATTTTATCGTTAGCATTTATTCACGTGGAATACACGAAGAACTCAATGGTATAAAACAATGGGTTTATTCATGATTCTACTTTTTTGTGTTATGGTCGTGCGGGCTTTTATTATTTTATTGTTAACTTTTATGGCCGTGCGGGCTTTTGTAAGTTTATTGTTATATTTTGTGGTTGTGCGGGCTTTATGTTACACAGGTTTTATTTTAGCAGGTTTTAGAATGTCCAAAAAATAGAGGAAACTCTGCCCAATTTTTTTTTGGTTTGTGAACTACTAAAGACTTATACTATTTTGAAGTTTGTATGTACATTAGTTTATCAACAACATGCAAGATTTTCAATTTGTGAATTTTCTCTTTTTCAAATAATTAATTTTTTTTCTTTGATCCAAAAATTTGGCACAGTTCAAAATCGTGCCAAAAGTGTATCAAATTTTGGCACTATTTTGAACCGTGCCAAAAGTTAATCAAAATGTGCTCAATCTGGCACAGTTCAAAACTATGCCAAAAGTGTGCCAGAAATATCAAATTCTGGCACGATTTAAAAGTGTGTCAGAAGTGTTCCAGTTTGGTCAAATCTGGCACACTTTTAAATCGTGCCAGAAAAAAATGGCCATTTTGGAACACCTGATTCTGGCACAGTTCAAAACTGTGCCAGATTTGATCTGGCACAGTTTTAAATCGTGTTAAATTCCTGTTTTAGGTGTAGTGTATGGGGTACGTGATCAAGTTAATGGTTATTAATCGCTTCTGCGCTTTTGATTAGAATTATAGTAATTTATGGGTGTCCATGTTAGCCTATAGCGGTGACACCATGGTTGTTAATGTGACGTGCTTGTTCCAAATTTTTGGTAACTTAAAATCATTTGAGGTGTCGATAGAATGGAATTACACCCATTGGGAAAGTGACATGAATTGCATATAGCATATTGTCCATAGTAGAGGTTGATGGTTAGGGTGTCTTGAGTAGGCACTAATGATTGGTGATTTTAAGATATATATAATCCTTAGGTATGACACTTATGGGTAGTTAACGCCAGTTATGTAACTAGGAAAATTCAATCCTTGGGGTGATATCACAATTGATGGTTATTCAGTGAACACATGTGGTTGTGTATGCTAATAGTGGCAATGTCGTAGCCATTTGTGTGAGATGTATTGTGAAGTAACTTTGGTGATCAGAGTAGTATTGTTAGTGGCAAAAATGAGTAGTGTTAACTACGACCTAACTGTAAAGGTTGTGTGTCTCATTGGTGGAGACCAGATAATTGAATAACATTCACAAATATTGGTTTTGTGGCGATAACATATTAGTTACTTCGGTTGATGACTTGGGTTAAATGTATTTTGGGTTATAATGTGGCATTGAGGAATAGGATCTCGTGCGGAGTATGCAGTGTGGGCCTTGGTACTTGTAGGCAATACCTGACATTCCATATCCTACCAAGATCTATATAATTGCATGAACTTGTAGATTAGCACATGGTGTGATGCATACACAGTGAGGAAATTTAGTTGTTATAGTTGAGCATTTATTGAGGACTTGGGTGAGGCAGACCTCAAGGTGTATAGGTTGCAGGCGATATCCTATATCCTCCCATAATCTGTAGTAGAACTGGTTATGGTTTGTACGTGACTTATCATCATAATTGTTTGTAAAAGAGGTAAGATTAATATCTAAGTCTTGAAACTCCTTTATCCATCGAGGTAATGGACATGTGCGAGGTAATCCTAGTGTGTGAGTGGTTCATAAGCATGTCGAGGTGCCCTTAGGACATCTTTGAGGATAAATATCGAATGTTGTGATTACTTGAGGTGTTTGAGGATTAAGGTGAACTATAGCTAAAAGATCGTATACTAGTGTCTCTGCGAGCCCTAAGTAGTATTAATGTAGGTATCGTAACGTTCGTAGAGTGAACCTATGGTAATAAAGTTATGCACAAAGAAATCTTGTCGAATTTGGGACTTTCATATGAAGTGTGTTTGGTGTTATTAGAAGGCCAATTAAGTCCAGTAAGAAGAGGTAGTATCATTCTAGTAATGATTAAGTTGAGGGTCAGATGATGATCCCAGATTGTTGGTGGTGTAGTATGCATGTTGGGTATGGCCTTCAAATTGACACAAATGGGTGGTGTAATACCTAAGGTAGGGTGATAGTTGTGTCCTTATAAGAGTGATTCCCGTATGTCAAGGGATGACTAGTACGGGTGTGGTGATACTCGATTTCAGGATATACTAGGAAATGTGTTCGAGAGTTAGAGTGATGAAGGCATGTGGATACTTGAAAATGGCAATTAAGGTGGGGTAACATCGAAACATGATTAATATGTCAATGTGTTGACTGTATATGCTAGGGTAACCTTAGTAATGGAAGGACTAGTTCTTGGAATGTCTTTCTTAGTTACTGTAGGTTAGGGGACATAACCCAGTGAAACATTTACAACCCTTATAATGACAATGACAGAGGGTGTGGCCATCACAAAAAATTTTGTGTGGGTAGAGACCAAAGGTAAGTTTAGTGGCAATCGCGTGTGGTAAAAAGGGACACGGTTAGGTTGGTACCTTGCTTGAACCAAGTAATGGATATGGAATTTTGGGATTTCAATCACAATATGTTAAAGTAAGAAATAACCTAGCTGTAGTAGGTTGGGGACGTAGTCACTAGTGATTAGATAAGATGAGTGACTAGAGCGTGAGGTGTCCGCCAATTAGAATGGTTTGTTTATTGCAATGATGTGAAAGGTAGGGCCTTGCTCCCAAGGAGGGAAGTCGGGAATTGACTTCCTGAAGGATGATATTTTTATAGAATTTCATTCATATTACTAATAAAAATAGTTATAATTCCATTCATCACGGCTAATAACTCGAATTAAGGTAAGTGGCCCAGATCTGCTCATGGCATGGGTTTGCTTCTATGAGTCAGGGTCGGATGCTTATGGGTGAAATTCCTCAGGACGATTGCTCATTCCTTCTAACTCAAGTATGTTCCTTTCAGTTTCAATAATTTGGATTCAGTATTCTCACTTATATGGTGACTTATATTGGTACTATGTCATGGTACGATGCGATTGAGCCCGAAAGAGAATGGTGGACCGGGTTTGGTTAATATAGCTCGGTAATTGGGTTGCTTTAGTAAGAGTGACTATGCTTTTGGCCACTTGGTTTTCTCATAGTATTAGTCTCCCTTTAGACTAGTGGACTTTTGACTGGGCGGCTCGACAGTCAGTGGCTCGAGTTACGAAGAGCAAGATGATGGTTTGAGAATACAGTATAGTGTTGGATATCAAAGAAAACTCAGCACATGATGTTTCTTTGCCACGATGAGTGGAATCGAGTTAGACTCTAGTGAGTACTCAAGGATGAGATGCCTAAGGTAGTGTAGGTTCATCAGAGTGATGCAACGAAAGGTGTAAACTGGGCATTCGATAATAATTTGATGGTATTATTCCTCCTTGGAGCGAGAGAATAACATGGTATGGTTATCAAAAAATTCATGTGAGTTATATAATTAGAGTAACCTTGAATTTTGTGGAACACATGATGTACGGTCCTAAGCTAGAAATTGATTTTGATGATATATACAACGGTTGGTTGTATTATGATTTGCTTTGGGTGAGCATTGACTGCTAGAAGGGGTTTGCCCATAGAGGCACCGGTATGCCTTAGGTTCTAGCATAAGTAGTGTTAAGCATGGGTTGTACTTGATCATAAGGCGAGTGGAGAGTCAGAGTAAATTATATGATCTCATGATGAACAATAGAACATGTTGCATGTTGAGTATTTGGTGACTTTAGTGTTGCCAAGTTCGATGATTTTGCCTTGGGGGATGTTATGGCTTAGAATAGAAATCGGTGGACCCCATAAGCTTAAGGATTGATGGATCGAGAATTTCGGGGACAAAATTCCAAAAGGAGGGAAGTTTGTAATACCTCATCCCAAAAATTTAATTAAAACTATATATATGGATTATGATTAAGGATGAGTTAATTAAAATCATGGAATAACTATGGATAAAATTGGAGAAAAATAAAAAGAAAAAGTAAAAGGGTCGTTCAAATGACAACATGATGTCATTCAAACGACATGGGTGAGTCACGAGATACAAGGCTTCTAACGACATGATACTAACTTATAGGAACAGGACGGTCGAAGCGTCACGCAATTCAATAAAGGAACAACATAGAGGAAGTCGTTCAACCAACACAGGGGAAGTCGTTCGAATGACATTGGCTGAGATTTCTAATCTCAGTTGCCCTTGTGCGCTATCACAATTTGGAGCGTTGGATCTTATAGCTGTCGAGCTTTGATCATCTCAGAAGGAACGAGTATTTGGAGTCTTAGGGAGGTTTTTTGTTTGGTGTATTTGGGGTCATTTGTTGTTAGGAGAAAATGGAAGAGAGAGAGAGAGAGAGAGAGAGAGAGAGAGAGAGAGGTGGGTGGTCTTCTACCTCCACCCACCAGCATGCCACCACTCCTCCACCATACACCAACCATGAACCACCATTTTTATGATATATTCCTCCACATTTAAACCAAAAAACATATTTCCACCATTAACAAATAAGAGATACTAATTTTGGAGTTATATTTGGACAATTTTGGAGAAGATGAAGGTGGATTTTAATGAAGTTGCAGTGGGTCTTGCTTGGAAGAAGAAAATTTTGGAGCTTTTGGAGATCCATTTGGTAAACCCTTTAGGCCACTTTTGGAGGTGGGGGTTTCTCCTCCTACGCCAACACTTCCACCACCATTTAATCCATTAGAGGTGGGAAGAACCTTACTCTTAGTGTAAGATGTTATTTTGCAGTTGTAGTTTTGTAGTTAGACAATATAAGTAGAGTGTATTTAGTTAAATGGTGTAAATAATGTGTAGAAGATAATAAATATATTAATGGAATAAAAATGTTGGAAAAATGTTATTTTGTTGAAAATAGAGAATGAATAAATATTTCAAGGTTTTGAAATAGCAAAAGTTGGTATTTTATGCAAATGGTATATTTTCTTAAAAGATTAGTGTTAAACATTTTATGAAATAAAATATTTAAAATAATGAATTATGTTGGTAAACAGTGGTGAAATAATCATTTAATGTTTCTTGCAAAATTGGAGATTTTATAAAAAAAAAATAGACAGTTGTTGAGGATGAAGAATGAAAATGTATTTTGTGCCTTAAAAATGTATTTTCTGCAAGTATAATGATTTCGCATGATGAAAAATATGTTTAAATCATATAGTAGGATTTTTGGGTATAAAATACATCTTCTCATCCATATAAACTTGTTGTATTTTGATATTAAACTTATAAACAAGTATAGAGAAGGTTTTTGTTGGATTTGAACATGAAATGAGAAAAGTTATAATTCTCGTCTTTAAAGTGTATGAAAAAAAGGTTAAAAATGTGAAAAGGACAAAATGTAAGGATACATGTAAAATGAATGAAATGGTATTTTTTTTATAAAAGTAGTCTTAAGTGTAAATGGATTTCTTGACTGAAGAAAGAAAAGAAATGTGTGTTTGGAAAAATATTGATAAAAGTATTCATTAGGTGTTAATGGGTAAACATAGAAAAGTTAGTGTGTAACTTAGTAATGTTGTAAATAATTAACACTTATGGAATTAAAAAGGAATCAAAGGTGTAAAAGTTTGTTCAATTAAGAAGAATATAACTCCAAGTGTAAAAAAGTGTTAAAGTGTTAAAACACTTAAGAAGTTGGTGTGAATAACTTAATAGTATCTTTGGGAAAATTAACACTTGTGAAAATGGAGTAAAAGGTGATTTTGGAAACAAATGGGTAAAATGGTAATTTTACTTAAAGTGGAATATTTTTATGAAATAAAAATATTGGAAAAGGTGTTACCCAATGTGGTCCTAAACTAATATTATTTTTGGAATAAATCAAGGATAAAGTGTAAAAGATGTGAAACTGTAAATTTCCAAGTGTAACATAAGTTGGGCCCAGATCCATCAAGTAAAGTCTCGAATTTTGGCTTCGACCAAGTAAAAAAGGAAAGTGGAATAATGTGGACATTTGTAAAATGTTAAAAAACATAAAAGGGAACTCAGATGACACCGGGATAAAGCAATAAGGGCCCAAATCCATCAGATGAAATGCCCTAGAATACTGGCCAAAGCATATGGTGCACATAGCCGGCGGTGTGGAGCCCGTCGAAGTATGCGGTATTGGAAGGCTTTGAGAAAAGATAAAGGAAACTTGGAACATGTCAAGAAATGGGTTGTGTGGTAAAATGTGTTAATACAACCTTACTTGAATGAATGCAATAAATATTCTAGTAAAGGTTAAAATGGACAAATTAATGTATAATTGATTAATGTCCAAAAAGGAAGGAAAAATGGTAAAGTAAGTGGATAAATGGGTGATTAAGCAAACTAAGCGGTTAAACCCATAATTAACACAATACTTTATTATAAAAAGGTTTTCAAGGATTAAATGACTATTTTCTAACACATTGTTCGCATGTGTTGAAAGTGTGAGTTTCAACGAAAATACTAAAGTGTATTGAAATAAATAAATAGGGTGATTCAGGTAAAGCAATATGTTTGGATAAATCAAATGTAGTGGTTTCAAATGTTTTACTAGGTGTATTAAATAAAGTGATAAATGCTAAGTGTGAGTAAATGAAGTTCTTACAAAATTACGGTAAATTAATCGGAGTAAGTAAGGTTTTCAAAAGTAAAACTGTTAATGCATTAGAACATGTATATATTTTTTTTGAAGCCCTGAACCTCCACACGAACGAGCCCTTTAGTCTCCCTTGTGTTTGCTAAACAAGGAGGGTGCAGTGCTAGAGCCACCCTAACACACACCCCAATTTAAATCTGGCACCCGAGGGGGAATCGAACGCAGACACCTTACGGCATACCCGCACGGCTCTGAGACCACCCTTACCCTCAGGGAAGGTATCCGTGGGGAGGGATCGAACTCATGACCTATGGTCTAGAGCGAAACCCTCCTTACCACTGGACCAAGCCAGGGTGGATAGAACATTTATTTTTCAAAGGTATACATATGTAGATACATACATATTTTCACATGCATGTGGTTATAGCATGTGGATATTCTTTTTGTTGTTCATTTCTATACTGCATTTGTATAATCCCATTGGGTATAGGGTCACACCCTCGCTTTGTTATGACAGGATGGGAGCGGTTTCATATTTTGAGGGCATTATAAAGGTAAGTATTTTATTTATTTTTACGTTAGTAGCTCTGTATACTTGCACTTCAAGGTGCTCCCCATGGGTCCCTCACGTAGTTGATTTTGAAACTAGAATCGCATGCTAACAAGTGAAATGTTAACTAAAATACAACTGGACTAGCAACTTTATGTAGGTTGTTCCATTGCACTTCACACCTAACGCTCGGTTTGGACCGAGTTGACATACGGGTAACCCATAAATCCGGGTAGGGGCGTTACAATCCTCCCCCTCGTGACATGTTTTGGAGCCTAAGTGTTCTTACTCTCAAATTCGGTACCTATTCTCAAACTGGTCATCCCACGACTGTGCAGCCAATTGGAACATATTACATTGAACACGCACGAGGTGTTTGTGACACCCACGGTACCATTTGGGGCCTGGCGTTCACCCCCTCGAGGTACATTTTCAAGCCTAAGTGTGCCCATTTTGAAATTCGGGTCCTATTATCAAACCACGAGTCTAGCTACCCGCGGTGATGTTGGGGGGTTGGTGGTGTCCACCCCCTCATGGCACATTTTCAAGCCTAATCGTTACTACTCTACAATTCAGCTCCTATTCTCAAACCGAGAGTCATGCAACTATGAGGTCAGTTACTATGTGTTAAGTTGAATGAGCACGAGTTGTTCGTATTGCCCGCGGTGCCAATTTTTTAGGGAGGGAGGTAGGGGGAGGGGTGTGGTTGGTGGCATCCTCCCCTCAGATCAGGTTTTCAAGTCTGCCTATTCTCAAATTCGTGTCCTATTCTCAGACCGAGAGCCCGAAGGCTATGCGATTGATTCCTATGTGTTACGTTGGATGCGCACGAGATTTTGGTGCCGCCAATGATGCCGTTTCGGGGGGTTGGTGGCATCCTACCCCTCGCATCACGTTTTCAAGATTGTGTTCCTATTTTGAAATTTGAGTCCTATTACCAAACCGCGGATCCCGTGGCTATGCATCTGGGTGCTACGTGTTACGTTCGATACGCACGAGTTGTTCATAACACCCACGGAACCTCTTCTAGGCCAATTGGTGGCATCCTCCCCCCTCGCGGCTCGTTGTCAAGCCTAAGTGTGACTATTTTGAAATTCGAGTCCTATTCTCAAATCTAGAGTTCAGCAACTATGCGGATGATTGTTACATGTAACGTTGACACACACGAGCTGTTCGTGCTGCCACAGTGCCATTGGGGGGGGGGGGGGGCTCCTCCACGAGGCATGTTTTTATAAATGTGCCTATTTTGAAACCGTGAGTCCCGATTCTATGCGAATGGTTACTACGTGTTATGTTGGACGTGCAAGAGCTATTCGTACTGCCCATAATGCCATTTGGGGGGGGGGCGTGTTCGCCCCCTCGTGGCACATTTTGAAGCCTAAGTGTTGCTACTCTCAAATTCGGGTCCTGTCCACAAACCGGGAGTTCCGCGATGATGCGGCCTATTAATACGTGCTTTGGACGCAGAAGAGTTGTTCGTGCCGCCCGCAGTACCTTTTATTTGGGGGGGGGGGTGACATCCTGTCTAATTGAATATCAGGTGATTAGGCCTTTATCAAATTAAAATATGTTTCTCATATGGTTCATTCTTAGCATCACTGTCGAAACCAAATTAATTACTAACCACCTAAGTTAAATAAATTGGTGCCAAATTTTCTCTTTCAAATAAACTAGGATAATAGAATAATTTGAAAACTAAAACAACATACACAAGATACTAGAATCCAAACCATCACTAATATGTAAAAGCAACTAAGTCAAGATGAATAAACCGTCGGCTAGAACCACAACCAAGAAAAAATTTACAATCCAGCGACAAAGTAAAACTGATACAAAAATGGAACTATAATGGAGTCAACTGACAACATGTCTACATATAAAAAATAAGAATGAGATTGCATGGTAGATCTGAATGAAAGAGTCGGCTACTCAATGATCCTGTCATCATCCACAATGCTACAAATACGAATCCCTGGAATGAACTCAAGTATGGCGCCCTTGTGGATGGACACCTAAAAGGTTTTGAAAACATTTTTATAGCAAGAGTTAGTACACAAAATAGTTTGAAAACATTTAACAAGTAATTTATCTCAATTAAAATCAGTTATTGGTTACACATGTTAGGTTCATGCACACTACCTTGAGTCTCCTCACCTCTCATATAATATGCACACCTAACATCCTATACTTATCCCACCTAGCCATTCAACCCAAGCTATCTCGACTAAAGTATATAACCGATCTTATCAATGGTCTACTCTCCCCAACCGCCCATACAACACGCTTTATTATTAACATCCTCGCATATTTCAGTTTTCATATGACATTCACATGTGTTATGTTTATTCATCACAATCAAGTCTCGCCATTTAATTCATGAAGCATTTTAGATTTATTATTAGACTTCCATAATTAAGTTTCACTACTTAATTTACTATAGATATTCCCAATCTATTTTGAAATCTTGAAATTAAGTTTCTCTCTGCTTAATTTTTCATTTAGATGTATATCTATATATATAATCTACAAACCTACTTTCGGAAATAAGTAGAATATCATGAAGTATATATGTTACACAATATATACTTTAAGGATTAATGGTCCGGCTAATCATCGACCCCAATCATCCTATCTTACATTGATCCGGATATCCCTCGACCCAAAGTAAATGTTATGCATATGTACATTGGTCCGGATACTCATCGACCCTAATATTTTTTAACTTCGATTTGGTATGGATCATCATCGACCCCAAATCAAGTTTTTATGTATTGGTTCGGATGGTCATCGACCCCAATACCGATTTAAGCATACTTTAGGTATTCACACAACCTAAGTATCAATATAATAGGTATTCACACAACCAAATTATTTATACTAGTACGTGATATTTTTCTCTCTAATATTCATTATACTTTACCATGTATTTACGAGTTTACTTCACTTTTGTACTCCCCTCGTAGGCCTACTATAAAATAATATATCTCCCAATATTATTTTCACAAGTGCATAAGTATTACCCCACCACGTCCATTTAGGAATACAAGAGAAAAATGAAAATCTTAGAAATACTGAATGCCGGACCGATTCGTTTCCCAAACCGGACCGGGTCATTTTCTATTAAGGCTAGACCGATCCGCTTACTAGGACCAGATTGGTTCATTTTTCTACAACTCAGTTCTTGTTTCGCAACAACGTTTTTACTCCTTTTTGATACCCAAATCTCAAATAATGCTTCACCAAATTCACAATCGATTGTTCCTAACTATTTCTACCAAAGTTAGGATGATTTCTAACATTTCAAACACATTCAAACTTCACCAAAACAATCAAGAATGAATCAACCCCCGCCCAAAAAAAAAATCTTTCGTAAACTAGTTTTGCGTTCATCCATTCAATTCCATTCAAAACCCAGACTTAAATCCGTAGTAATAATCAAAACTCTTCTGATTTACAATACTCTACAGATATAAACCAAAACTACATACAATTTTACCCAACATGAAATCAATTGGTACTCTTCATCATGGTTTTGAAATAAAAATCAATTTATTCATGAAATCCCTACAGATGGGTGTTATAACTTAAATTCAATTTGCAATAAACACTTGCCTTAGAATGATTGATATGATTTCGTGATTCTTAGTTGATGATTTATTGCTTCTTCTCCAATCTTTTTTTCAATTGTCTTTAGGTGCAAGAAACCCTTCACCACTTTCTAAATTCCCTCCTTAGGCTTTGGGACAATGGTTCTCTCTTTTCTCTAATGGCCTCTCTAATCTTTTATGATATGAGCCCTAACCCCAATCTCTAAATATCAGATATATGGCCCTAATTTTAGTAGGTCGCTTGACCTATTTTAGAAAAATGATCGTAACACCCTTAATAGGTGCCGGTTTGGTCCAAAATTGACCCAGGGAAACTATACCCCCGGGTACACTATTTTGACTATTTTGACCCATTCGAAATCATTTGCGACCTCTAAATTCCCATCCGAATCACTTAAAATATATTTCTCATTCTTCACCTCAAAATAGTCTGCACGTGACTCCTGGTGAGATAAGCTAAAATATGCACATATCACTCGCTATGCCGTATAATGATAATCATTTATTATTTACTATTCACACTTAGTAAATTTCATCAAAATATTAATCAATATCAATATCTTGATTAATATTTCATAATCATATTTATTAATTAAATGACATTAAATTACTTCCCTCGCGTAATTAAAATAAAACGTATTTTCCTAATTAATTTTTGAATTAATTAATTTAAAAATAGACAGAAATACGGGATATTACAGGTGGTGTCATCCTCTCCCCGCGGCATGTTTTTAAGCCTAAGTTTGGCTATTCTCAAACCAGAAATCCCGCAACTATGAGGTCGGTTGATATGTAGTATGTTGGATGGACACGAGTTATTCATGTTGCGTTCCATTTGAGGGGTTGGTGGCATTCGCCCCCTCGCGACACGTTTTTAAACCTAGGAGTTCCTATTTGAAATTTAGGTCCTACTCTCAACTGAGAGTCTCGTGACTATGCTATCGATTGCTACATATTACGTTGGGTGCGTACAAGTTGTTTGTGCCACCCATGGTGATGTTGGGGTAGGGTTGGTGGCATCCTCCCCCTCACAGTATGTTTCAAACCTAAGTGTGCCTATTTTGAAATTTGGGTCCTCTTATCAAATTGGGAGTCCCGCGACTATGCCTTTTGTTGCTACATGTTAAGTTAGATGTGCACGAGTTGTTCGTGTCGTTCGCAGTGTCGATTGGGGTGGGGGGGGGGGGGCTGGTAGTGTCCTCCCCTTCACAGCAAATTTTCAAGCCTCAGTGTTACTACTCTCAAATCTAGGCCCTCTTCTCAAACCGAGCGTCCCGCGACTGCACAACCTATTGCTACATGTTCATGATGCCCACGGTATCATTTGGGGGTTGTTAGTGGTTCTTGCTCCCTCGTGGCATGTTTTCAAGCCTAAGTTTGCCTATTTTGAAATTTGTGTCCGATTATCAAATCGGGAGTCTCACGACTATGCAGCCCATTTCTATGTGTTATGTTGGACACACACGAGTGTTCACGCCTCCCGCGATATCATTTGGGGGGGTTGGTGACATCCGCCCCCTTTTGGTACATTTTCAAGCCTAAGTGTGCCAATTCTCAAATTTGGATCCTATTTTCAAACTGGGAGTCAGGCAACTATAAGGCCGATTGATACATATTACGTTGAATGTGCATGAGTTGTTCGTGTCACCCATGGTGCCGTTTAATGGGGGTGATGGCGTCCTCCCACTCACACCACGTTTTCAAGCCTAAGTGTGCCTATTTGAACTTCAGGTCCTATTATCAAACCGGAAGTTCCGCGACTGTTTGTCCAGTTTCCACCCGTTACATTGGACACACACGAGCTATTCGTACCACGTGAGGTGCCCTTTGGGGGGGGGGGGGGGGGATGGCGTCCACCCCCTTGCATCACATTTTCAAGCCTAAGTATTCCTACTCTCAAATTCGGGTTCTATTCTCAAACCAGGCATGTCGTAATTACTGGGCCTATTTTTACATATTACATTGGACACGTACGAGGTGTTCATGCCACCCGTGGTGCCATTTGGGGGATGTTAGCAGTTTCCACCGCCTCGCAGTACGTTTTCAAGTTTAAGTGTGCCTATTTTGAAATTCGGATCCTATTCTCAAATATGGAGTCCCGCGACTATACGGTAGGTTGCTATGTGTTATACTGGATGCGCACGAATGTTTGTACTACCCGCAATACCGATTGGAGGGGGATTGGTGGCGTCCTCCCCCTCGTGGAACATTTTCAAGAATAAATTTTCCTACTCTCAAATATGGCTATTATTCTTAAACCAGGCATCCCGCGATTGCTACATTTTATGTTGGATATGCACGAGGTGTTCATGTCGACCGTAGTGCCCTTGGGGGGGGGGGCGTCCGCTCCCTCTTGACACATTTTCAAGCCTTAATGTGCCTATTTGATATTTGGGTCATATTCTTCAACAGTTATTCCTGCGACTATGTGGTTGGCTGTTATGTGTTATGATGTACACACACGAGCTGACTATGTTGCCCCCGATGACGTTTCGAGCGGGTTGGTGGTGTTCGCCCCCTCGCTACGCATTTTCAAGCATAAGTGTTCCTAGTCTCAAATTCGGGTTACATTGTCAAACCAGAAGTCCTGCGACTATGCGGATGGTTATTATGTATTACGTTGGATGTGCATGAGTTGTTCATGCCACCCACAGTGCTGTCGGGAGGGGGTGGCGTCCTCCCCTCGCGGCATGTTTTCAAGCCTAAGAGTGCCTATTCACAAATTCGGTTCATATTCTCTAGCCAGAAGTCCTGTGACTATGCAGTCAGTTACTACGTGTTATGTTGGATGTTCAAAAGTTGTTCATTCCACTGACGGTGCCGTTTGGTTGGTTGGGGGGGGGGGTGGCATCATCCCCCTCGTGACAAGTTTTCAAGCCTAAGTATGCTTATTTTGAAATTTGGGTCCTTTTCTCAAACCAGGAATTTCACGACTATGTGGCCAGTTGCCATATATTATTTTGGACATGCACAAGCTATTCTTGTCCCCCGCGGTGCCATTTATAGTGGGGGAGATTGGTGGCATCCTCTCCGTCGAGGCACGTTTTCAAGCACAAGTGCTTTTACTCTCAAATCCAGTTCCTATTCTCAAATCGGATGTCCTACAACTGCGTGATCGGTTGCTACATGTTACTATCATGCATGAGGTGTTCGTTCGACCTGTGGTGCCATTTGGGAGTTGTTAGTGATTTATGCCCCTTCGCGGCACGTTTTCAAGCCTAAGTATGCCTATTTTCAAATTAGGGTCCTATTCTCAAACTGGGAGTCTCGCGACTATAAGTCCGATTGTTACTTGTTACGTTGGAATCATACTATTGCTCATATTGTTCGCGATACTGTTCGGGAGGGGGGTTGGTGGCGTCTCCCCCCTTGTAGAAAGTTTTCAAGACTAAGTGTTCCTACATTAAAATTCGAGTCCAATTCTCAAACCGGACGTTCCGCAACTGAGCGACCTTTTGCTATGTGTTACATTGGACATGCATGAGGTGTTCATCCCACCCGTGGTTCCGTTTGGGAGGGGGGGCATCCTCCACCTCATGGAACATTTTCAACCATACATGTGCGTGTTTTAAAATTTAAGTCCCATTCTCAAACCATGAGCGCATCTACTATGCAGTCGATTGCTATGTGTTACGTTGGAAGCACACGAGTTGTTCGTACTACAACCGACACCATTTTGGGTGGATTGATCTCCCCCTCACGACATGTTTTCAAGCCTAAGCATTCCTACTATCAAATCCCAATCCTATTCTCAAACTGGGAGTCCCGCGACTATGTGTCTGGTTACTATAGGTTATGTCGGGCACACTTGAGATGTTCGTATCGCCCACAATGTTTTTTTGTGGGTGGGGGTGGGGGTGGGGGGATTGGTGGCATCCTCCCCCTCGCGACACGCTTTTAAGCTTAAGTGTTCCTACTCTCTAATTCGGTTCCTATTTTTAAATCGGGAGTTCCACGACTTTGCGGTCGGTATCTACGTGTTATGTAGGAGAGAACGACATGTTCACGCCACCCATAATGCCATTTTTTGGGGGCTAGTGGCATCCTCCCCCTCATGGCACGTTTTCAAGCCTAAGTGTGCCTATTTTAAAATTTGAGTCCTATTCTCAAATCGTGAGTCCCGTGACTAAGCGGTCGGGTGCTACATGTTACGTTGGGTGCGCATGAGTTATACGTTCTTCTCATAGTATCGTTTGGGGGGTGGGAGGGTTAGTGGCATCAGCACCCTCGCGACACGTTTTTAAGCCTAAGTGTTCTTACTCTCAAATTCGAATCCTATTCTCAAATAGGGAGTCCAACAACTATGCGGCCTATTGCTGCATGTTACATTGGATGAGCATGATCTCTTCATGTTTCCCGTAGTGTCGTTAGGGGGGTGTCATCCTCCCCCTCGCGGCACGTTTTCAAGCTTGAGTGTGCATATTTTGAAACTCGGGTTCTATTCTCAAATCGAGAGTTTAGAGACCATGGGGTCAGTTGCTACATGTTACGTTGGAGGTGCACGAGTTATTTGTGCCACCCACGATACCGTTTAGGGGGTTAGTGGCATTCGACCCCTCATGGCACGTTTCAAGCCTAAGTGTTTGTACTCATAAATCCGGGTCCAATTCTAAAATTTGTTATCCAGCAACTGTGTGACTGGTTGCTACGTGTTACATTGGACATGCACGAAGTGTTTGTACAACCCGAAGTGTTGTTTAGGGGGATGTTAATGGTTCCCCCCAGAATGTTTTCAAGCCTATGTGTGCCTATTTTGAAACTCTGGTCCTATTATCAAATCGAGAGTAGCACGACTATGAGATCGATTGCTATGCATTACGTTGGATGCGTACGAGTGTTCGTGTTGCCCGTAACATCATTTGTTGGTGGTGGCATCCTGTCCCTCGTAGAACATTTTTAATTCTACGTGTTCTAACTCTTAAATTTGGGTCCCATTTTGTAACCGGGCGTCCTACAACTGTGTGACCCATTTCTACGTGTAACTTTGGACACACAAAAGATATTCGTGCCGACCGCTGTGCTGTTTGGGTGATTTTAGTGGTTTCATCCCCCTCGCGGCACGTGTTTAAGCCTTAGTGATGTTGGTGGTTTTGTCCCCCTCGTGGCACATTTTCAAGCCTTAGTGTTCAAACTCTCCAATCTGGGACCTATTCTCAAATAGGGTGTCCCATGACTATGAGACCCATTGCTACTTGTTACGTTGGACATGCACGAGATTTTTGTGCCACCTGCGGTTCTATTAGGGGGTTGTTAGTGGTTTTCGCCCCCTCGCTGCACGTTTTCAAGACTAAGTGTGTTTATTTTAAAATTCGGGTCCTATTCTCAAACCGAGAGTATTGCGACTATGCGTTCGGTTTCTACGTGTTAAGTTTGATGCGCATGAGTGTTCGTTCTTCCCCAAGTTCTTTTTTTTGTGTGTGTGTGGGGGGGGGGGGATTGGTGGCGTCCACACCCTCGAGGCACATTTTCATGACTAAGTATTCAAACTCTCAAATCTGGGTTATAATCGAGAGTCTCGAGATAGTGCATTCGGTTCCCACGTGTTACATTGGACACGCATAAGTTGTTTGTGACACCCTCGGTGCCGTTTGGGGGGTTGAAGGTCTTCGCCCCCTCACGATATGTTTTCAAATATAAGTGTGGCGATTTTGAAATTTGGGTCCTATTCTCAAATCGGGAGTCCCGTGACTATGTGGCTAGTTTCTACGTGTTACGTTGGATGCGCATGAGATGCTCGTTCCGCTCACAATGCCATTTAGGGGGGTTGGTGGAATTCGACACTTCACAGAACTTTTTCAAGCCTAAGTGTTCCTATTTTGAAATTTTGGGTCCTATTCTCAAATTGTAATACCCCATATTTTTGGCAATATTTATTTTTGGGATCAATTAACTAAATGAGAATTAATTGGGAATTAATCCGGATAAAATACTAGCAAGATGTGAGTTGGTATTTGACTATATTGAGTATGTATGATGATATATGAATATTGAATTATGAAAATTGTCGTGAGATTGATATACGGCAATTTGGACATTTTATTGGGACGCATGAGACAGTCGCGTCAGGATATAATTATTTTAATTATAAAATTGAATTTAAATTCTATTAACCGTATGGTCATTTTGAGTGCGCCAACGCGTTTGGAAGGGTCGAGATAGTCAGAAAACACTAGCCGGGGGTTTAGTTTGGGTCCCGGGGTATTTTTAGGCCATACCGGCAACATAAAGGGTAGTTTAGTAATTTTGTATTTTTGGGAATTAAAAGTGACGAAAGTTAAGAGTTTTTATCTGATTGGGAATTGACCCACTAAACCCACTAACCAACCCTTAATGACCCAATAAGCTACGGGGGTTATTAGATTAGGTTTCCAAAACTTTCCCAAAATAAAACCCTAGCCACCATAGCCATTGGAGAAGAAAGCTTGGAGAGAGAGGGATAGAAAGGAATTCTGCAGAAAGAGAGATAGAACTTCTTCAAATCGTCATCAAAATCTGAGATTGAATCAAGGCAAGTGGTTTAATTTACATTTTATGCAGTAAATGTTTCTTCCATGTTAGAAATCTTGATAACCATTCTTGTTTGAGAGATAAAAGAAAACCCATGAAATTGGAGTTGTTAGTTTAATGGTGGATGTAGGTTTGCATGTAGAAACGTTATTGGAAGATTGAATTAAGAGAATTACAAATTTATGTGTTATAAAAACGGATTAAATTCTGGGAATTGATGATGATAAATTCTAGGGTTTATGTTCTTGAAAAATTGGGGAAAAGAGTAGAGACTTGTGATTTGATGATGTTTAGGAAGAATTAATCCTTTATAATACGTTAGTATGTGACTTTAACATGTTTAAGGACGATTAGAGACCTTAGACAATTGTTAGGTTGAGGTTTGGATGAGATTTGAAGTGTAGAGAAATTTGGAAAAACGAGATAGGATTTCTGGGCTTGAATCTGGTCACTCGTTAGAAGACCTACCCAGGTCGTTCGAACGAACTCGTTCGAACGAGCTTCTAATGAGTTGACAGTTTGGGGTTCTAACGAGAGGTATGTTCGTTCGATAATCTCGTT
The DNA here is from genome assembly GCA_949130495.1 of Sambucus nigra. Classification (NCBI taxonomy): domain Eukaryota; kingdom Viridiplantae; phylum Streptophyta; class Magnoliopsida; order Dipsacales; family Adoxaceae; genus Sambucus; species Sambucus nigra. Next base: position 172,350,585 of record OX422212.1, on the reverse strand, counting down.
CGAACAGCCTCGTTCGAACGAGACTTCTAACGAGCTGGCAGTTTAGGCCTCTTTGGCCTGTTTTGATTTTGGGAGTCCCGTAAACTTGTTCAAGGATAGAGATAACATTCCTTTGATGATGTATTGGTATACTTGGGACATTTGGGATATAATGAGGAGTAAATTATAATTGGAACGAATCAAATAGACACTTGAGTCGAGACGTGAGTGCCTACTACGACATGAGAATAAATTATGGCATGTATGATTATGAACCAGGATTATATAAATTGTATAAATTATAAGTTGGTACGAGAATGCGATAAGTACTACAATTAAACTACGGTGATTACTAAGACGCGTGTTTACTTAGTATTGATATATGATTTGTGTGTATGACATACCTACCATACTTGCTATCACGGGAGGTTTGTGTTCGCTTAGGGCCCTCTAATCCTTGTGTTGCCCGGATTTAGACTGGTTACCTCGATGAACATAGGCCAAAGAAGGACTTATTGGGATGTTAATAAGTCTGCTGATCGTGGGAACGCAGGTATGTGCGTGACCCATGTGATGTGACTGTGTTCGCCTCCATTATTTGTGATGTTGTTATCTGTGAACTATTCCTGAGAGATTCGGAATATGTGATCCTTATGTACGTGATGTACCGGGATGGATAGCAAAGTATGTGTGCACCACAGCTTAGTCTCGGGGTGCTTATATTGTATATTTATGTTGTGGAAAGTATACACTTAGTAAAATGAGAACTTTCATATGGTATTGTGTGTATAACTATGGAATAACATAAAAGGGATAATTTATAACAAGTTGTATTACTTTTATATGAGAACCTGAATTTACGTTAAGCCCCCTATTTAATTGAGATCGTTATAATGTTAATGGAAACCGAGTACCTATGACAGTCTAGCTAGATATGATGTCACTTAGCTAGTGGTTTGTGTCATTTTAGATGGGTACTTACGTTAGGAGTGCACAGTTAGACAAGAGGTGAAAATTTCATGTGAGTGCACGTCCTAACATGTATTTTACATTTAATGTTTTAAATGTTTTTAAAGCACTTGCAGGTTTTTAAAATATCTCCACATTCGGGATCTGACCCGTTTGCTTTCAAATCTATTTTCTTGTAAAACCATTTTAGGTGCCCAGCCACAAGGACACCACGCATAGGATTCTCATTCCGATGACGAGTTGTAGCTGTTTGTGAAAGTTATAGGGATTTGCTTTTAGACGCTTCTATCATTTGGATTCCATGTTCAGTATTCCTCAGTTGTAAGGCATGTTGCCCAAATTCTATTAGAGACATTTCCATTTCAGTTTTTTTTAGACTTTGGCATGTATTAATTCAGTATTCAGTATTTCGTTACTTATTTCAGTTGTGGGATTTGTTGTGAGGAGTTTTTCCTCCGGATTTATTTATATCATGTGATGGTTATTCTAGTATTTCGTTATGGTGAATGGTGATATTATTTTTTCTTTAAATCTTTTACTGCATGTTAATCAGACTTTAATTAAAATTTGACAACTTACTTTTTAAATACTAAGTGGTTAGTAATAATAAAATGTTTTCGACAGTGATGCTATTAACTGAGCCAACTTGGCATTTTGATTTAATTTAATAAAGGAGTAGCTACCCGGTATTTAATTAGTCGGGGTGTCACACAAACCATGAGTCCCGCAACTATGCAAACGATTGATACATGTTATGTTGGATGCGCACGAGCTATTCGTTCCATTCCCAGAGCCGTTGGGGGGTTGTTAGTGTATTCTTCCCCCTCGTGGCACATCTTCAAGCCTAAGTGTTCCTACTTTCAAATTCGAGTCCAATTCTCAAATTGGGCATCCCGAGACTATGCGGCCAGTTGTTGTGTGTCACGTTGGATGCACACAAGCTGTTCGTGCCAGCTTTGGTTCCATACGGGGGTGGGGGTGGTGGAATCCTACCCCTCGCGGCACATTTTTAAGTCTTAGAGTGCCAATTTTGAAATTCGGGTCCTTTACTTAAACTGGGAGTCCCATAACTATAGGGATGGTTGCTACATGTTATGTTGCATGCACACGAGCTATTCGTTCTTCCTGCGTGTTCTATTTGGGGGTTGTTAGGGGTTTCTTCCCCCACGTGAGACGTTTTAACACCTAAGTGTTCCTACTCTCAAATTGGGGTCCTATACTTAAACCGAGAGTCCTGTGACTATGCGATCGGCTAATATGTGATAAGGTTAATGCATAAGAGTTGTTCCTGCCACCCGTGATGCATTTGGGATGGGGGGATTTGTGGTGTTTGCCTAGGGCTGTGTTTCGGCCGGATCGGATCGGAAAATGACCTTTCGGAAAAAATTCCAATTTTTTCGGAAATAAAATATTTGTTCCAATTTCCTATCCAATTTTTTCGGAAAATCAAAAAAGTTTCCGAATTCGGAAATATCGGAAAATCGGAAAAAAATCGGAAAAATTCGGAAATTAGAAATATGGTAATTTTTCTGTTCTGCCACATGAAGACAATATGAGAAATTAGAAATTAGTTTTTTTCTGTTCTGCCGCAGCCATCAATATAACAAACCGATGTAAACAAATCTGTAAACCTATAAACCGATCAATATAACAAACCTATTAAACCTATAAATCGATCCCAACAGATGTATTAGATGAAATAAAAAAGATGTAAACAGATGTAAATAAGATGTAAACCGATCTTATAAACAGAAGTAAACAAGATGTAAACAGAGCCTATAAACCGATGTAAACAGATCTGTAAATAAGTAGAAATAAAAAAAGCACAGATAAAAATAAACTAGAAAAGGCTTACCTATGTTCGAGACTACAAGGGTCGGACGATGTAAACAAATATGCGCCACCGAAAGTAGAAGAAAGGGGTTGGACGACCGTATAAAGATTGGGTCGAGAGAGAGAGGTGAGAGATATGCACCGCCGAGGAGAAAGGGGCGAGACGAGAGAGAGATAAAGATGTGAGAGATATTTTAATAAGAATATCATACAACCCTTGTTGCTCTCTACTAACAGCATATATAAATATATGGGGTAAGGTAAAAAATAAAGGAAATCTAAATTGTACACATTCTTATTACATAAGGATATAACTTATAAGGTGAAAAAATATATATAGAAAATATTCGGAAAAAATATTCGAAATATTAATCGGAAAATATATTCGGAATATTAATCGGAAAAAATATTCGGAAATTATATCGGAAAAATCGGAAAATCGGAATTTAAAACATAGTTCCAATTTCCTATCCAATTTAATTCGGAAAAATCGGAAATCGGAAAATCGGAAATCGGAAACATTATATATGTTCCAAAATCGGAAAATATCGGATCGGACATCGGAAAAATCGGAATGTTCGGAAAAAAAACACAGCCCTATGTTTGCCCCTTCACTTCACATTTTCTAGCCTAAGTGTGACTATTTTGAATTTTGGGTCCTATTCTCAAATCGTGACTTCCATAACTATGCGACCGGTTACTAAGAATTACGGTGGATATGCACGAGCTGTTTGTGATACCCGTGATGCCTTTTTTTCTTTTTTTTCTGTGTGTGTGGGGGGGGGGGGGGAGGGTTAGTGGAATCCTCCACCTCCCAGCACGTTTTCAAGTCTAAGTGTTCTGACTTGGAATTTCGGGCCCTATTCTCAAATTGGGAGTCCCGTGAATAAGTGTTCGGTTGCTATGTGTTGCTTCGGATGAGCATTAGCTATTCGTGCGGCCCGCTGTGCCGTTTGGGGGGTGGGGGTATCGTCCTCCCCGTCATAGCACATTTTCAAGACTAAGTGTGTTTATTCTCAAATTCGGGTCCTATTGTCAAACAGGGAGTCCCGTGACTATGCGACCAGTTACTACATGTTATGTTGGACATGCATAAGTTGTTTGTGCCGCCCGTGGTGCCGTTTATGTGGGGGGGGAGGGGGGGGTTGTGGCATCTGCACCTTCGTGACACGTTTCCAATACTAATTGCTCCTATTTTTAAATTTGGTTCCTATTATCAAACCATTAGTCTCATGACTATATAGCCAGTTGCTACGTGTTAAGTTGAAAGTTCACAAGATATTCGTGTCGTCTATAGGGTCGTTAGGGGGGATGTCCTCCTCCTCACGGCATGTTTTCAAGCATGTATTCCTATTTTCAAATTCGGGTCCTATTATCAAACCAGTAGCCGCATGACTATGCGGTCGGTTACTACATGTTACGTTGGATGCGTACGAGTTGTTCGTGCTATCCGCGGTGCCGTTGTTGGGGGTGTCAGACTCACGGTACGTTACCTAGCCTAAGTGTTCTTACTCTCAACTCCTTGTCCAATTCTTGAATTGGGCATCCAATGACTACGCGATCGGTTGCTATGTGTTAATTTGGACATACACAAGGTGTTCATGCCACCTGCGGTGACTTTTGGGGTTGTTAGTGGTTTCCACCCCCTCGCGGCACATTTTCAAGCCTAAGTGTGTCTATTTTTAAATTCGGGTGCTATTCTAAAATCATGAGTCCGGTGACTATGTGTCCAATTATTACATAATAAGTTAAATGAGCACGAGTATTCGTGATACCCGTGAAGCCCTTTTTTTTTGGGGGGGGGGGTGGTGTTCGCTCAATTGCGGCACGTTTTTAAGCCTAAGTGTTCCAATTTTGAAATTCAGGCCCTATTCTCAAACGGAGAGTCCCGCGACTATGTGGCCAATTGTAACATGTTACATTAGACATGAACAAGTAGTTCGTTATGCCCGTGGTTCCATTTTGGGGGTTGATGCCATCCTCTCCCTCGCAGCACGTTTTCAAGCCTAAGTGTGCCTATCTTTAAATTTTGTTCCTATTCTAAAATCGAGAATCTTGTAACTATGCAGCCCATTGCTACATGATATTTTGGATGTGCACGAGCGGTTCGTTCTGCCCACGATGTTATATGGGAGTTATAAGTGGTATTCTTTCCCTCGCGACATGCTTTCAAGCCTAAGTGTTTCTACTCTCAAATTCAGATCCTATTCTCTAACTGGGAATCCCGGGACTACGCGACCGATTGTTACGTGTTATGTTGGACACGTTGGAGGTTTTTGTTCCACTCGCATTTCCATTTGGGGTGGAAGGGAGGGGTGGTGGATTTCGGCCCCTCGCCACACATTTTCAAGCCTAAGTGTACCTATTTTGATATTCAGGTCCTATTCTCAAACCGAGAGTCTCGCAACTATGCGTCCAATTGTTATGTGTTATGTTGGATCTGCACGAGATGTTTGTGCCTCTCGTGATGCCGTTTGGTGGGAGGGGTCATTCACCCCCTCGCGGCACATTTTTAAGCCTATGTGTTCCTATTTTGAAATTCGCATCATATTATAAATCTGGGAGTCTTGCGACTATGAAGTCATTTGTTATCTGTTACGTTGTATGTGCACGAGTTGTTCGTGCGGCCTGTAGTGCCGTTTGGGGGGGGGGGGGTTAGTGGTATCCTCCCGCTCACAGCACATTTTTGAGCTTGAGTGTGACTATTTTGAAATTCAGGTCCTATTCTCAAACCGAGAGTCCTGCGACTATGCAGCTGGTTGCTAAGTGTTGTATTGGATGCACAAGAGTTGTTCGTACCACCCGCGGTACCATTTGGGAGGGGGGTTGGTGGCGTCCACCCCCTTAGGGCACGTTATTAATCCTAAATGTTCCTACTCTCAAATCTAGTTCCTATTCTCAAATCGGGCATCCCACGACTGTGCAACCGGTTGCTACGTGTTACGTTGGATGCGCAAGAGCTATTTATGCTACCCAGGGTAACGTTTGGAGGGTGGCCTCATCCCCTCACGGTATATTTTCAAGCCTAAGTGTGACCATTTTGAAATTCGGGTCATATTCTCAAACTAGGAGTCTCGCCACTATGTGACTGGTTCCTACGTGCGACATTGGATTCACACGAGTTGTTTGTACCACCCGCGGTGCCGTTTAGAGGAGGGTGGTTGGTGGCATCCAATCCTTCATGGCACGTTTTCAATCCTAAGTGTTCCTAAACTCAAATTCGAATCTTATTCTCAAACCAGGCACCTCGCGACTGCGTGGTCGGTTGCTGCATGTTATGTTGGACACGCACGAGGTGTTCGTGCTGCCAACGGTGCTGTTTAGGGGGTGGCGTCCACCACCTCGCATTAAAATTTCAAGATAAAAGTTCCTACTATCATATCTTGGTCCTATTCTCAAATCCAGATCGGTTGCCTCATAGCGTCGTTTGGCAGGGGGTGGGGCTGGCGTCCGCCCCCTCACGGCATGTTTTTAATATTGAGTGCTCATATGCTCAAATTCTGGTCCTATTCTCAAATGAGGCGTCCCGTGACTGAACGATCAATTGCTTTATATTAATTGGACACACTCGAGGTGTTCGTACCCCCTGCAGTGCCATTTGGTGGGGAGGGGATTGGTGGAGTCCACCCCGTCGGGACACGTTTTCAATCCCAAGTATGCCTATTTTTAAATTCGAGTCCTATTCACGAACCCGGAGTCCCACGACTATGTAGACGATTTCTACATTTTACGCTGAACGCGCATGAGCTGTTCGTGCCGCCTGCGGTGCTGTTTGGGAGGGGGTGACATCCTCCCTCTCGAGGAAGGTTTTTAAGCCTAAATGTTCCATTTTTAAATTCGAGTCCTATAATCAAACCAGGTTTCCCGCGACTATGTGGTTGGTTGCTACATGTGATGTTGGATACACACGAGTTGTTTATGGTGCCCACGGTGCCATTTGGGGTGGGTGGGTTAGCGGCGTCCTCCCCCTCGCAGCACGTTTTCAAGCCTAAGTATGGCTATTTTAAAATTCGAATTCTATTTTCAAACCGAGAGTCCTGAAACTATGTGTCCAGTTGCTACGTGCTACCACATCACCAATTCAAAATTTCTAAATTTTGAAAAAATTAGTAATGATTATTTTTGTCCCATGTGAGATGATAATTTACCTTCATTTTATTAAGAGTATGTCAATGAAACTTATCATCAAATGTATATGTACAAGAAACACGTGGAGATTGAGCCGGGTCAATTTGGTTCAGTTAAAAACTCAAGAGACTCTATTCTCAAACCGAGCGTCTCATGAAATGTGTTCATGCCACCCAACATTCGATTGAATAGAACTATTATCAAAAGTTAACATAATGACTCCAACTCAATATTTGATTTGGAGTCATGTAAATTAAAGTGACCAGAAGCTACTTCTGCAAATGAAGAGGGTAAATTTTTTTAAATGCATTACATAAGCAAAGCTTTGAAATATCACAACTAAACACACATAAATCATATTAAGCATTGGTAAATTAAACGAAAAATCCATACATCAAACTAAACATTCATACATTAATATAAAATTTTAATATAGTGTCAATATCATAATAGGATACAAATAAGATTGACAATAATTAAATAATGTTTTGATACTCAATTTTCCTCTAAATTAACTAAAAGATCCTTCAAATTAGGGTTCTCATCATGAGTTGAATGGAAATATTTTGGAGACTTTAATGCATCTACTAGAGTAGTCATACACTTTGGTGCATGCACAAAAATAGACACATGACTATTGGTCTATTTACACAAGTATAAAACACATACATATAACACACAATATATATGTAATTACCCCCCTACGCTATCGCACCTCTCATGTGCTAATTTAACTCTGTAAGAGAGTAGTTTGACTAGGGAAATACCGAATTTGGGTATGTGTTTGACTTGAGTAACTTTTGTTCCGCCTACGTATCTGTCATAGTTGGAATAAGAGTCAGCGTAGTTTGCAGTTTCGTAATTTTTGGCAAAAAATTCATTATGGTTGTTCTTGGAGAAGAGATAGGTGGTGAAACTCATGTCAAAACTATTCTAAAAATACCTTTCAAAACTCTTGTCAAAAACACTTCTCAAAACTCTTTTCTAAAACTCTTAAGAGAAAACCTCTTTTCTTCCATATAAACCCCTAAATGTAAGGGGGTGAGGCTTTTTTATAACAAAAACCAACCCAAGTGGGATTCCACATGTCAAATATATTATGGAGACATGTGTCAAAAAACTTGTGGTGACACATAATAATACACAAATATGAGCGATATGCTAGACATGCATAATAATACCTTAGTAGCATAAACACATGAACCTTTATCAATATTAATCATCTTTAATCTCATTTAATAATTAAATGAGAGTCTTATCATTAAGCCCCTCCTATATTTTCCCCTTGTTATCATTTATGAACTTCAAGTATATTTCCGTCTTTATGTTCTAAAAGGCACAAATAAAAGGCTCGTCGACTATGAGATCATTACTCTTCAACTTTGGTAAATTTACCATAATAAATTTGGAGTCAGGATCACCTTTGCAAGCATTTGTAGTACCCTCCACCTCCGCCCAATCATAATAGAATACAGTTTCTATGAAAACTAAGTAATCTAGTTCTAAGATTTGTTGGATTATCCCATAATAGGTAAGCATCGTATATTTTGGATTTTTATTGCTTTTGCTAGAGATACAGGTAGTCAAGGCAGAGATTGAAATTTACTGTCTTGTGTTAAAAGCTTTTCCTTATATGGATATGAAATGAAATCAGAACTATTGGTGCAAAATTTCTTAAACTCTTTCTCACAAAAACTAGGACATTTTGCTAGGCGTGCAAGCCTTGAAGAGACATCACCTATTTTTAGAAGCTGCATTTATCAATGAATTTGTATTATGGAATATTTTTACCACACATAAATAATAACTGCACATGTAAGAGGTGAAAATTACCTCTTTTGATACCCATGCCCTAAAATCAGTTATCGTGCAATTTCTCCTTTGATTTTGGGTAATTTCGTTCTTGTACTTCCTACAAATAAATTTTAGAGCTTAGATCATAAAATATAAAAAACATAAGATCAAAGAAGAAGAATTTAGTAGATACTCACTTTCTCTAGTCTTCCACTTCATCTTGCGATTCGAAGACATAATGAGCTTCTTTCTCGTATTGTAGATTTGTGAGCTTCACCTCTTTAGAGTTCCTAAATAGCAATTAATCCTCAAACTTGTCACGTTCCTCGATCACTCATTCTACACGAGTATTGAACCTCCCCACCTATTGTTCTGGCATATGTTCCCTAGCTTATAGTGGTGATTCCACTTATACATATTCTTAAGCAATTGACCCTCTAATATACCGTGCATTCTTTACATAATCTTTAAAGGTTTTCATCAAATCCTCAAAAGGATACATCCATCGCTACCTAACGGTACCACATAATAAAACTTTATCACATAAATTCACAAGCAAGTGGATGTTGATATCGAAGAACGACGAGGGAAAGTATATCTTTAATACGCATACTACCTCAGCTAAACTTGATTTCGCAGCTTTAATGTGCCTTCTATTTACCACTTTTGCTCAAATTAGGGTAAAATACAAACTGATTTGCATAATTGCTCAACGTGGATCTTTGTGTTAAGAGAAGAAATGCAAAATAACAGAGGGATTAATTGGATGATTACGTGTCAGTCGTGAGACTTGCACTGTTTCAAGTCACGTGCTTAGTAAATTACTAGAATAACCAGTTGAAGTCTTCAAGGATCTTCTTCTCACTAGTAGTTAAATTTAAAGAAGCTGGGGCATAGAAATTCTTCTTGTTATAAGATCATCTTTTAACCCACAATTTCTTCTTTATTTTCATATCTTGTATCTCGCGACGGGCATCCTCTTCATCTTTTGAATATGATCCACCCAAACATGTTCCTATCAGATGTTTTGCAACATTCTTCTCTGTGTGTATCACATCAATTACATGCCTTACACGATGATCTTTCTAGTATGGCAAGTAAATAAATATTGACCCTTTGGATCATGGCTTCATTTTACTTGGGTCGTTTGAATCCTCCCTAGCTTTACGCTTTAGGTTTACAAACTGAGGGTGTTTGCCTAAGTACCTATTCCCCTGAGTCATAGATGTTGCCTTCTCCTTGATCTGCTAACCAGAAAGTGGAGTAGGTGGCATCCTGCGCTAGTGACTGACTGGAAAAAAGTTAGACTTATCATTCTAAAAAGGGTAACTGGTCGTCAAAAATCTACGATGACCCGTATAACTCATCTTACCACTATGATATAGCCAACTGACTTTAGTTTCCTCCCCACATATGAAACATCCATAATAACTATGAACATTACGACCGAACGAGGTCCCATAAGTAGGCAAGTCATGGATCGCCCGCATCATCATTCCTTTAAGTGTGAATTATTCACCCTTATGAGAGTCAAATGCCGTCATGACTTTATCCTATAATTTTTTAAGTTATTCAATTAATGGAGCTAAGAATATATCAATATCATCATCAGGAGCCTTCGACCCGGGTATCAGAGATAACAGTGTGAACTCCTTTCTCATGCATAATGTTGGAGGAAGACTTAAACGTACCATGAGAACTAGAAAATAACTCAAATTAGTACTTAAATTACCGAAAGAGTTAAAGCCATTGGTTGAGATTGCATGACGAATGTTGCGCGGTACCTTTGCAAATTCATGGTGTCATGCGAATGAAATTATCCAAATAAGTGAATCTACTAAATGTCGCATTAGATTCCCACCCACCTCGCATCGAGCGTGCCATGTCATGGCCTCCATTATCCATGGTACAGTGAAAACCTGTTATAAACATGGCCGAAGTGGAAAACACTTCAAAACCTTTTGTGGGACTTGCGAGCACTTGCGATATTTTACAGCTTTGTCCTTTTCATTCTCATAAATCACATATCTAGGCTAACTACATACAAAACACTCATCCTTATCTTCGTTCTCATTACGGTACAATATGAAATCGTACTTTAATTCATGAATATATTTTTATTCAAACCCAAACCCTTCAAGGTTTTCTTCATAGTAGGATAATTTTCTAGTAACCTGTTCACTTTTGGGAGAATTTCTTTAACCCACATAAGAATTCCGATTATGCTGTTGCCAGAAAAATCACATTAACTATCCAAAATATTCAAACCAATCATTGCATATAATATCGGTTGATCTTCAGCGCAATCTTTATACAACGGTCCAATCACATTGGCTTTCAATTATATGTATTCTCGATCTCCTGGTAGTTTAGAATCAAATTGTTTCATTTACTTGGTTATAATGCTCATTATCTGTATCCATAGGTTATTGTTTTTTATGTTTGTGGATTCTATAAGCATCATCAATTAAGTCGATCAATAGATGATGTGTTAGTGAATCATGTACCATTCCACTCTTTGGGTTTCTGTCATGCGGTCGGGTACAAACAATTATTCCAGAACATAAGGTACATTTTTTCACCATGGTATGTCCATATTTTATAGTCTTGAAAAATTTCCCACTTTATTAAATGCAACTCAACGTCTTCTAATGACTTGTATTTTTATTTCATACAACGGGTGCACGGACATAAAATTTTGTCACTTTTAAGATTTTTGTAAGCATATTTAACAAATTCTTGAATGCCCTTTATATAAGTATTTGTTATTCGGCTAGTCTCCACCATCCATTCTTTGTATTGTGGAAAATGCATTTAATAATCTTAAAATTTAAGTCTTGTGTTGATATATTAAAACAAATATCACGTTGCACTCAAGATATTAATATGATTACGAAAATGGCATGTTGCATTCAAGTTATATCATTACAAGTGAAATGGAAAAAATAGGATCAATTACCAAAAAGTCCCTCAAATACTTTTTATTACACATTTAGTTCAAGCCATTTTATTTTTTTTCCAAAAAGTCCCTCAAACACCCATTCAACAAATATTCTCTTATTTCTAATGATCCGTGCGAACAGCACCCTTGCCCTACCTCCCGCCATATTGTCGAAGCTCCATCGACCCTCACCGAAAATCCTTGTCTTGAGTGTTTTTATGTGGTGAGGGACTTTTTGAAACAAAATAAATAGGCTTGGATTAAATATGTATTAAAATAATGTTCGAGGGGTTATTTGGTATAAATGCCCCAAAAAAATATTAGGATCATCCCGGCTTTCCGGTAAGGAAAATATATAACGATCAAATAGCTACTATTGCAGGATATTAACTCCACGATTTGCAAGGTAGTTACATTGTTCGATATTCTTATTCCCATACCCATAAATAGGAGTACCCTCTATATGGAGGGCACTAATAAAAGAGGTATATGTGAGGTCCAATTGACACCTCTCATACTCTTGTTGCCAGTATTTATCACCGTACCTCATTTTTTTCAGAGAAAAAATATATGAGGGCATGAATATCACTGTGCATGTTGTATCTCACCGATGTGAAATCCAAGCAACAACCGTCGTAAGTGTTAAGACACATTACGTTCGGGCTTATTATTTGAGGGTTTAAAAGTATATGTGTATTATCAATCTAAGAATCTCAACATATTATCCAACAACAAAACCAACAACCAATAATTATCTCGTACTCATTCTATCATCTACGTGATAAAACACATACCCATAATCACAATATCTCACTAAAGTAGGGTCATTTCTCATTAAACATATACACAAAGATTAGGGTTTCAATTTTTATTAGGGTTAAAATATATATACAGACATATACATGAAGATTAGGGTTTCAATTGAAAATGTACGTGAAGATTATGAGGCATATACATACATTTAAACATATACGCGCGCGTGCGTGTGCGTGTGTGTTAAAATAAATATACTTGAAGACTAGGGACGGATCTAGGAATCATAATGAGTGGGGGCTGAGTTCGAAATTAGCACTCGAGATTCTGGAGTTTCTTACTTTATATCTTAAAATTCCTCATATATTCAATAATAATGTTAACATATATCAATTACTAAAAACAACAAAAAAAAATCAAAATATATTAGTCTAAAATTTTACAACAAAAATTTTACCCTCAAAGTTAACCCTAAAGGTTGAAGCCTGGAATCACCTTAAAATTTGAACTAGCACATAGGTATTTTTTTTTTAAGAAAAAATTATGGGTATTATCATATATTCAATAATAATGTTAACACACATACACTGCACACACAAAACATAACACAATATATAGGTACACACGGTACACACACATACATATACACATAACACAATACACACGCATATATATTGATTATACACACACATATACATACATAAATTGACAAATACACACATATATAAAAATGCACAAACACCCAAATACAAAATGTTAGGGTTTGAGAGTTACCTTTGAGATTGAGAGAGAGGGAGATGAAACTTGAGATTGAGAGGGAGGGGAAACAAAAATCGCTTAAGGGTTGAGATTGAGAGAGAGATAGTGAAATTTCGAGTGAAAATGAAGAAATGTTTCTAGGTTTACATATGAAGACACTTGTCATGGCTCTGGGCTGTGACCCTATGCGTGACCATATCTTTTTCTCATCATCAGCCATGACTAAGGCATTGAAATAGTTGTGGTCAAGTATGTAGTCTGTAACCCACACATGATATCATTTTTAACTAGTCACGGCACAAATTTGTGACCCTAAGTCATGACCATTTTGGCACAATCATGGATGATATGCCTAAAGTTCTGCAGACGCTATGTTTTGGCCCTATTTCAAGAGCTTGGGCCTCAGTAGAGCTAGGCTGGTCCCTTATCATCATCCCTTGATTGGCTTCAGTGGTGAAAAGGTTCATCCATTGGGTATGTATGAAATGGATGTGAGAATGGGAGATAAATGGCCTAAGAGGTTGACCAGAAAAATCAATTTCTTTATGATGGATAAAAATGTCTTCTCAGCCCACAACCTCATCATGCGACAAGTAGCCCTCAAGGAATTTGAGGTTGTGCCTTCAACGGTCCATCAAATGCTCAAATTCCTCACTCCTTATGGAGTAGGGGAAGTGCAAGGTGACCAAACATCGGCATGTGAATGCTAATTCAACTCTTCAGAAGAGAGAGAGGCGCATAAGAGGGTAACTACCACATACAACATAGACACACTTGATCTTAGAGATGAAATAAAACTCAAAAAGGGAGAGGCCGTGGAGGAGGTAGAATCCGTCGTCCTAAATGAGGATGAACCAAAAAAAACCATCAAAGTCAGAAAATCCCTAAAGCCTGAGATCAAGGAAGAACTAGTGACTTGTTAAAGAAGAGACAAAGTATCTTTACCTGGATCCATTCAGACATGCCAGGTATTGATCCTGAGATTATGTGCTTTAAACTCAATGTTGTAGAGGATGCCAGGTCCATCAAGCAGAGAAGAGGAATATACTCAAGAGAGAAGTATATGTCATTAGAGACGAGGTTAGAAATCTTGAAGAGGCCAAGTTCATTAGAAAGGTCATATACCCTGAGTGGTTATCTAATGCTGTCATAGTGCCTAAAGCTAATGGGAAATGGAGGATGTGTGTAGATTTCACTGATTTAAACAAGTCTTTCCCAAATGACAGTTTTCCATTACCTCGTATAGATCAGATGGTGGATGCCATAGCAGGACATGAGCTTATGAGCTTCATGGATGCATATTCTACATATAATCAGATCTTCATGGACTCAGTAGACTCAAAGAAGAAAACCTTCATCCAGATAAGGGTACCTATTGCTGCAAGGTCATGCCCTTCTTCCTGAAGAATGCAGGGGCTACTTACCAACATCTTGTAAATAAGATGTTTGAGGATCAGATAAGAAGAACCATGGAAGTTTATGTGGATGACATGCTGACAAAGAGTCTGAAGGCCGACACTCGTGTGGCTAACCTTGAAAGAACTTTCGAAACCATGGACAAATACAGAATGAAGCTCAACCCGACCAAATGTGTCTTTGGGGTAGGAACATGAAAGTTTTTAGGCTTCATCGTCAACCAAAGGGTAATAGAGGCTAACCTTGAGAAGATTAAGGATTTGATGGAAATGAAGACACCCAGAACCATAAAAAACGTTCAGAGACTAACCAGATGAGTTAGTGCACTTAACAGGTTCGTCTCAAGAGCTACAGATAAATGTCTTCCCTTTTTCAAAGTTCTTAGAAAGTATTTTTAATGGAATGAGGAATTTGACAAAGCTTTCAAGGAGCTCAAGTCCTACCTCGAATCTCCTCTACTCCTATCTTGGCCAATTCAGGGAGAGAAGTTGTACTTATATTTAGTTATCTCAGAGTCAACCATCAGTGATCCAATAGTAAGAGAAGAGGATGGAGTACAGAGACCAGTATACTTCAATAGCAAAATACTCCAAGGGTCTGAGCAGAAGTACCCTCGGATTGAAAAGTTAGCCTATGCTTTGATACATGCTTCTAGGAAAATGAGGACATACTTCCAAGCCCACTCCATGGTCGTCCTCACTAATTCCCCACTCAGACAGGTACTCCACAAGACTGAGGAGTCAGGAAGGCTAATGACCTGGGCAATCGAGTTGGGGGAGTATGATATTGTTTATCAACCCAGGGTTTCCATTAAGGGACAAGCACCATCAGATTTTGTGCCCGAATTTACCTGTGATGAGGACGAGGTTGAGGAGAATCAAGAGGCTACAGATGAGTTAGTAGAGAGAAATGTCAGCCGAACTACGGATGAGGCCGAGACAAGTGCTATCAGACAAAGAATAGTTAAGAATGAGGAAGATAGATACCTCTTCAATCAAGGGACCTTATCAGAGGGAAACTTCTCTTCGTATGAAACCATTTGGAACCTCTTCGTTGATGCGTCGTCTTGTAAAAGCAAAAGTGGAGCAGGGCTGATAGTGTCGGCACTAGATGGTACAAATATTGAATATGCACTGAGGTTAAACTTTAAAGCTTCCAACAACGAGTCAGAGTATAAGGCATTAATAGAAGGTCTCTCTTTAGCAAAAGCCCTCATTGTCGGCCATCTCCTAGTCCATGATGACTCAAGATTGGTCATGAACCAAATCCTTCGGGTATCTGAAGCCAAAGATAAAAGGATGTCCTAATATCTAAGGAGGGTGAGATCGATGCTCGAAAGCTTTAAGGAAGTAAAGATGAAGAGGATACCTCGGCTAGACAATAGATGATATGATGCACTCATGAGGTTGGCCTCAGTAACAAGCACATATATAAGAAGAACAGTACCAATTGAGATTCTGCTCAAGCCGACCATCGAAGAGGAAGAGGTTACTAGACCTTGCCTAAATTTCAGTATGGGAGACTCATGGATGGATCCTTTTATCAGAAACATCAGAGAGGGAGAGCTGCCAGATTCGAAGTTAGAAAGGAGAAAGTTGAGGTTCAAAGCTGCTAAATTCTCAATCGTAGGAGATGTATTGTATAAGAAAGGGTTCTTGCTCCCTCTCGTCAGATGTGTACACCCTTCAGAGGTTCCACACATATTGCACGATGTGCACGAAGGCTCTTGTTCAAGTCACATAGGAGGGAGGCCATTGGATAAGAGGATAATCACTCAGGGGTACTGGTGGCCGACCTTGGTCAAAGACACGGCTGCGTATGTGAAGAAGTGTGATAAGTGTCAGAGGTTCTCCATCATCCCTCATCAGCCTCACCAACCTCTAACTTTAATCAAATCCCCTTGGCCGTTTGCAGTATGGGGCATTGACTTGGTAGGACCCTTTCAAGAGTTATAAATAACTATCGGTTCTTAATAGTGGCAATCAATTATTTCTCCAAATGGATAGAGGTCGAGCCAATGATCATAATCACTGAGTAGAAGACTTTCCAGTTCATCTGGAAGAACATCATATGAAGGTATGGCCTCCCAAATACCCTTATCTCAGATAATGGAACCCAGTTAAAGAATGTTTCCTTAGAAAAATACTGTGAAGGAGTAGGGATCAAGGAGTTTTTCTCTTCTCCTGGACGACCCCAGACAAATGATGAGATCGAGATAAAAAATCAAACAATCCTTGATGGGATAAAAAAGAGGCTGGAAGAGGCCAAAGGAAGATGGATAGAGGAAGTATATGAGGTGCTTTGGGCCTACATGACAATAGTGAGGACACCCACAGGAGAAACTCCATTTATGTTAGCCCATGGCTTAGAGGTTGTCATCCCAATAGAGATAGGACTTACCACTCATAGAGTTCAGACATATGACCATCAGAGGAATAGAGAAGAGAGATGACTTGATCTTGATTTAATTAAAGAAAGAAGAGAGGATGTAGAGGTAAGACAGGCAGTATATCAGTAGAGAATTGCGAGATTCTACATTCAGAGGGTAAATTCAAGACTAATAGTCGTGGGAGACCTAGTCCTCAAGAAGACATGGCAGAAGACTAATAAGCTCCATCCCAATTGGCATGGTCCTTATAGAGTAATTGATGAGCTTATACCTGGTACCTACCGACTAGAAAATCTTGAAGGAGAACCTTTCTCCAACCCATAAAATGCCTATCACTTACAAAATATTACTTATGACGTTGCAATTATTCTTATCTTTTAGTAATACATGTATTAGTTTATACAGAGGCTATTAATGAAAAGATAACAATGTTGCGCTAATACTTTTATTATAATATATATTTTTTAAACATCATTAATTTGGTGAATTATGAGGTGAAACATCATTAACTTAGCGACCTCAGACCTTAAACATCATTAATTTGGTGAATTATGAGGTAAAACATCATAATTTGGTGACCTCAGACCTTAAACATCATTAATTTGGTGAATTATGAGGTAAAACATCATAATTTGGTGACCTCGGACCTTAAACATCATTAATTTGGTGAATTATGAGGTGAAACATTATTAACTTGGTGACCTCATACCTTAAACATCATTAATGTGGTTAATTATGAGGTGAAACGTCATAATTTTGTGACCTCGGACCTTAAACATCATTAATTTGGTGAATTATGAGGTGAAACATCATAATTTGGTGACCTCAGACCATTAACAACATTAATTTGGTGGATTATGAGGTGAAACATCATTAACTTGGTGACCTCAGACCTTAAACATCATTAATTTGGTGAATTATGAGGTGAAAGATCATTAACTTGGTGACCTCAAACCATCATTAATTTGGTGAACTATGAGGTGAAACATCATAATTTGGTGACCTCAGACCTTAAACATCATTAATTTGGTAAATTATGAGGTGAAACATCATTAATTTGGTGACCTTAGACCTTAAACATCATTAAATTGGTGAATTATGAGGTGAAACACCATAATTTGGTGACCTCAGACCCTTAACAACATTAATTTGGTGAATTATGAGGTGAAACATCATTAACATGGTGACGTAAGACCTTTATTAATTTGGTAAATTACGAGGTGAAACGTCATTAACTTGGTGACCTCAGACCTTAAACATCATTAATTTGGTGAATTATGAGGTGAAACACCATAATTTGGTGACCTCAGACCCTTAACATCATTAATTTGATGAATTATATGTCTGTCGTTACTTGCTTTGATTCCCATTATTCAAATTTTGTGGTATGGTGGACAAATGAAACATCATAGACATGAAACAGGAAAGCAACAAGTGAAGGAAATGGAATTTCATTCATTTAAACCAAAAAGTGTTACATCAGAAGAGGTTATAGTTCATAAAATAAAAGGGGTTATACAAAAGCTTCACAAAAATCCAGGCATGGAGAAGAGATGCTCAGACACTCAGGCTTCAGCCGACCCACCAACAGCAGGGTTATTTTGCTCTGGGACTTGATTGGTAACCTCAACCTCATCATCCTGATGTCCAGCATCCTTGATCTCGGTCACCTCAAGCTGGCTCATCTCAACTGGGCCACCCTCTTCAACCTCTTGTTGGGCCTTAGTGAGCTGGGCATTTCCAAATTCGAGGCCAATAAAGTCCTCAGCTAACAGACTTCCAAAACTTTCTTGCTTCATGGAAGCCCATAGGTTTGTTACCTTTATTCCCCTCTCCAGATACTCGAGGCTGAAGCTGACAAAATCATCAGAGGTTTGGTACTCCTTGATAATTGTCTCTAAAGAATCTTCTAAGGAAGCCTTAACTGCAACATTAACTTTAGACTGAAGGCTATCATCCTTTGCCTTTAGGGCATTGGTATGATCAGTTTTCACGCCGGAGATCTCACCATATCTCTCCTTCAGATCCTTTTTCAAATAAGAAATCTCCCACTGGAAATTAGCCTCAGCCCTCTCAGCATCCTTTCCCTTTTATATCAGAGGCAGCCTCTTCAGAGTATAGTCAGCCAGACGATGAAGAGAGAGAGAACTCTATAAAAAGAAGAATCATACATATTAGCAATAATGAAGTTAAGATTGGAGGTAACATAAATAGTAAATAAATACCCGAACTTCCCTATGAACTGTAAACTCTGTCAACAGAGGAACATCCATCGAATGAAGAAAGTGCTTATCATCCTCGGTCATTGCATGGCTGAGGGCATCAGAAGCCTGGGCACTATTGCTAATAAGGATGTCACCAATTTTCAGCTGAGAAAGTAGAGCTGATAAAGCATCGTCTGAGGAGATTGGTATACCACGCTCAGTATTTTGAACCTTGCTAGGCTTTATATAGGAAGGGTCTGTAGGTGTCTTCCTCTTCTTATATGCATCAGCAGGGGCCTTCCCCTTCTTTGTATGGGAAGGGTGTGGTACAGTCTTGCCACCATGCTCCTCTAGCAGTTTTGTGATACTGGGAGCAGACATATTCCAAAGGTCTTCAGAAACTCCTTCTGGTTTCTCTATAAAAAGAAAACATCGGAGTTAGAAGATCTGACACATGAAATTTACGAGACTAGACTTAGTGTAAAATTATTTGTTCTGGAATACTTACGAAGCTCGTCCAGAGGGCCACTCCCAAGACCCGTCTGAGACAAATAGTAAGGGGTCATTAGATGCTCGTATTTGATGAGGTGACCATCTTCTCCCTGACTACGAAGATCCTCAACATTCTTATGGTTATCTTGTCCCAATCCAGGGTCAGTTTTGGCTGAGAAAGAGACCTTAGCCCACCTCAGAGGTGTCCTTGGAACAGATGTTCCACAATCATCATTAGGAATAAACTCCTAATACCTAAGGCAAAGAATAAACGAGGCTTCTAATTGTAGTTAGATGTCTGAGTCACCAGCAACATCTTCTTCTCAGACTTCCTAGCTACAAAGTGATAGTAGCTAGGGTGATTTTTAGCGAATGATGGTATGTAACAAGCTAAGAATACCCTAACTGGAAGTTCGGTATGATGAACCACCTTCCAGAGTACGATTGCTCCAATCAAGACCCTCCAAGAATTGGGGGAAGTTGAGAAGGAGCGAGGTTGACATATGAAAGAACGGCTCGAATAGTGGGGTGAATTAGGAGACGAAAGTCGAGTTTGAACATCTGCTCATAGATGTAGAGCTCTCCCTCTCGGGCGTCAAAGGACCTTTCATCCTTCAGGGGTTTCTTTAAGGTAACGGATGAAGGAATGTCATACAGATGTCTGAAGATAAGAAGGTCATATTCTCACTCCCTTAATCATCATCCTTATCATCAACTGTCTGAGGTTGAGCCTCAGAGGGGGCACCACCAGGAAAACTCTTTGCAAACTCAACATCGGTAGTAACCGATAAAGGAATGGCATCAATAGGAGGGGGAATTGCCACACTAGGCCCTAGGATTTCAAAGAAAGAAGACCTACGAGAGGTGCAAGCCTCTTGGTTGGATAAGGAAAGACCAGAACTCTCAGCTTCCTCAGAGGCTACACTTCCCTTGGGGGATCAATCCATAGCCTCTTGAAAAGAGTCTACGAACTCAGTAGCTTCAGAGGTAGACATAAGGTCTGAATAATCTGACTCAGACATTAGCTCAAGAACCTCAGTAGCCTCAGCAGGATCAGGGTATATGACCTTCAAGGGTGGAGGAAAAATTGGTCTGAGGGGAAAGGCCTCAGCCCTACGAGCCTCCTCCTGATATAACTTTGTCTCGCGCAGAGATGGGAATTCTTCAATTTTCTTGTACAAAGGTCTGAGCATATGGTAGACAACATTACACTTATGGGAAAGACTCAAATTGTAAACAGGCAAACAACTTATGATACTAAAAATAAGATCAAAATATGGAATCCAAAGGGTTTCAAATAAGAACACCAAGTACACCCTAAGCTAGGTCATCGAAAAGCCTAAAAGAGGGAAGTTTGTAGCTAAAACCACCTCGAAGTAGCCTGGTATGGCTACAATACTACCTAAACACTGCAATCCTAACCCTATAACCACTTGACAGTGGTGGAAATCTTCACCGAAAAAATGAGAAAATCACTAAAAAACCAAAAAACCCAACAAAAATTGAACAAATATGCAAACATACCCCAAAAAAAGGAAAGCAAGGGTCAAAAGAGGTTACCTGAGCAACGAAGAACGAAGGGAAAAGGCTTACAAGCCCAATATGTACAAGAAACCAGAAGAGTGATCAAGATTTGGCAATGGAGGACTTGAGATAAAATTGAAGTTGTAGAAAAACTATAGACGGGAAAGCTAAGAAATAAGAAAGAGAAAATGAGGAAAGAGAAGGGGTTTTTAAACCTTCTTAATGCTGGGGTACGATTTCCAATACCCTTATCATTACCCTAGGAAATCTAAAAGGTTCCGCCTAAAACTGTCATATCTTGGGATAAACACTAGCCACTTCAGCAAATGACATGTGTTAAGGGCACCACTCCAAACCCAAAGATATCAAAATGACCCTTCATTAGCCTGACTCTTATACCCCTCTATCACCCACTCACATAAGAGACTAAGGGATAGGGGGTGATTGATATGCCTAAAGTGTACCCTCGTACTCAGGGTCACTAACCTTGGCATGTCTCACAGCCGAGCTGACAGGAAGCTCACAATAGCCACCAGATGGGTCGTCTTGTACAAGGTTGGCTCTTTTTTGACCAACCTCGGCTAGCCAGCAGACGATGCCAACAGCATCTTATGAGATCAATCTAACGCCCACATCATACTCTGCGTCAACCCACATTACAGCCTATCGCATGCCTCACCTCGGCCAGTCTCTCAGACTGAGGTCGTACTGATGATTGACAGGACAAAGTAACTATCGGACTTCCCCAACCTTATACTCAGTCAGGCCGAGGTTACGACATATAATATCTCAAGTTAGAGCACACGCAAGCACATGGAATACTTGAAACACGTGAGCAAATCAGTTATAACCAAATCATTCCCCTCACGTGAGGGAATATTTGGTGAACATTCATACATGTGGCATAGCCAGGTATCCACCTATGAAAGTGTATTCAACTCACATATGCCCATGGCATGCTTGGGGGGTAAACTACAACCCCAAGCACTATCAATACCTGTATTCTCCTACCTTGGAGGGGGATCCATAATTATAACCCTAGCGAGAGCTCTGCAGAATTACACAGTAGAGAGAGAAAGTGAGGGATTGTATCACAGGCCATTAGTGCCATCATTATAGTGAAATTACTCACACACTCATAGTGGACGTAGGCCAGATTGGCTGAACCACTTATATACTAGTGTTTCTCCTCTTCTCCTCACCTCCCTCTACTAGATATTTACTCTTGTGCTGCCATTGTTATTACTAGCTTGAGCTTATTAACACCTCACGTGGTGGTGCTGGTTATAGAATCATCAATGGACACGATCACGACCTAGGTCAGTGACAACACTTAGAGGGAATTTTTGTGTAGTTTTGTGCCATGATGGTAAAACCATGGTCAGCGATGAGGACTGTGACCCATATGGTATGGGCTCAATGCCGTAACCAGATCCAAGCACTTCCATGACCACACTTGGTCATGGATCGGGTCATGCCTATATTGGACATGGTCACGACTTTGGGCCGTGACCAACTCGTCACGAACCAAATCTGTGACCCCCCTTCCATGACTATTTGTGGGATTTAGTGTAGTCTATAAACACATGTTCAAAAAATTAGGTCAAAATACATTTTGTAGCTATTTTTAAAAAACTTCTCAAAATACCTTATTTAGAAGGGTCTGCACCAACAGTTTTTTGTGAATTTTTTAAAAATATCTATAAAATGTATTTTGACCTAATATTTTTAATATTGGGAGACTGGAAGGTTAATTTCAAGAGAAAAATAAAAATTTTAGAAAAAAGGTTTCTTATGACCTAGAACTAGGTGTGATGTTTACATCATGATATAGATGTGCCTTCCTCTCTCTCTCTCTCTCTCTCTCTATATATATATATATATATATATATATATATATATATATTAAAAGATGCGAAAGTTTGAACCTTTTTTTAAATAGTAAAAAAAAGTTATTTTGAGCTGATTTTTTTATATGGGTCCCTTAAAATGTATAAATACCACACAAAAAACTCAACTCAAAACAAATTTTCCCATGTTTTAAAAAAATTGGTTTGTGCTAGCAGTATGTATACTTTTGTATGTATGAGTCTCTCTCTCTCTCTCTCTGTGTGTGTGTGTGTGTGTGTGTGTGTGTGTGTGTGTGTGTGTGTATATATATATATATATATATATATATATATATATATATATATATGTGTGTGTGGTCTTCCTGCACAAGTTGCATCTTGACCTCCCTTTGTTTTCGCGTTTGGAACCGTCGGTTTTTTTCCTTATTTTCTCACTTTTTATTCGTTAAAAACAAGGGGTTGTTTATTTATTTTATTTTTAATAAAAAAAATGTTGCATTAAGACCAACCGCTTAGGGCCGAAACCCGTATATAGGGAGTATACACAATAGTAAATACCCATAAAACTCGACCAAAGGAAACAAACCATCTGGGGTTACATGCCACCACGTAACTCATCCACACACTCTAAAAAAAATTAGGCAGAGTTGCCACATATCTTTCCTTAACCAGAAAAATAAAGTGCTAAAAAAGTGTACTGAATTCTAGCCGACTCCATTTCCACCCCTTCAAAGCATCTCAAATTTATCTCCTGCCAAATAGTCCAAAAGATACAATGTGGAACCAAGCGCCACACATTGAAATCCCCCTCCCACCCCTTAAGAGGTTGCCACATCTCTAGTAATGCCATCACCGTCTAATGCATAACCCACGGTATCCGAGAAATAGATAAAAATACATCCCAAAGGCCTCTCGTCACCTTACAACATAGAAGTAAATGATTTGTCTTCTCCCTGCCTCCTTACATAACCAACAACGACTATCCATTAACCGTCTTCACTCTTGCAACCCCTCAAACGTCAAAATGGTTTGCTTCGCCACGGTTAAAAAAAATACATCACTTTTGGGGGTGCCTTAACCTTCCATATTTGCTTCCAGGGGATATAATCAATAGGGTTTTCGTTTCCTCTCAAGATTGAGCAGTACCCCCCCATTGAGAACACCTATCTTCCTCATATCTACCAAATCAAGTCATACACCCCCTCTCCTATTGGTTTCGGGGCCATCCTCAACCAGTTAAAAAAAAGTTTCAGCCTCCTTGAACTCCCAGTCTTAAAGATGAAATCTGAACCTGGGATTTCAAACCACCCGACCATTCGAAACTGACATATGATCCGCTACCAGACCGTCTTTGTCGCCCCCTATAATGTAGATACCAGGAAACATCTCCTGAAGAGACCTATTCTTTCCCCACCTATCTTTTCAAAACCTAACCCTATTGCCTCTCACCACTATAAATCTCCTGTAGATAGAGAAATCAACTCATTGTTTAGAAATATGCTTCCACAGACCCACCCCATGCGTGCAACGAGAGATAGAGGGGAGATATTGTAGGAGGTAAATGATATACCCATATATACCCTCGATCAGGCCGAGGGTGTCCTCCACCCAGACGAGGGCTTAGGCCTAGGACGAGTCCAGTGACCACAGTCCGTCACGGGAAGGATCGGCTAGGATGATCCCTCAGCCAAAGATCAGACGACCCTTCAAGGGGCTGTCCCCACATCATGGCCCGGACGACCCTATGAGGGGATGACCCCTCATCATGGCCTAGATGACCCTTCAAGGGGCCGACCCCTCATCATGGCCTAGACGACCCTTCAAGGGGCCGACCCCTCATCATGGCCCAGACGACCCTATGAGGAGATGACAGTACGAGGCCACATTCATCCGGACCCGATTCCAGCATCAACTTTAGCCTCGGCCTGGCATCTTAGGTCGAGGATGACATCATCACAACACATGATTTGGGAGACATGTGGAACAGTGCGTGTGGGACTCATATAGCATGTGGACTAGACCGTTATAACAATATCATCCCCTCACATGAGGAAATTTATGTCATCATTAATCGCAAGTGGCACATCCAGGTGTTAGCAGGGGATTGGCTAGATCATCCTTCACATGCACCATTCATGCTTGGGGGTACACTACTCCCCCAAGACCTATATATACTTGTCACCTTCCACCTTGTAAAGGGATCGATAATTGTAACCCTAGCTGAAACTCTGCTTATACACACAGTAGAGAGAGAGTGAGCTTATGTGCATTGTATCCAAGGCCATTAGTGCCCATATTTAGTGGATCACACACTCACAGTGAATGTAGGCCTGATTGGCTGAACCACTATACATCAATTGTCTTCATTCCTCTTATACTCATCCCCTTTTATATACTTATACATATATATCTTTATGGCTGCCATTGTTATCAATGTTTGAGCTCTCCATATCTTATTTAGTGGTGTTAAATCTTAGCATCATCAGTTTGGCGTCATTTGTGGGAATGAGAAGATATTTCTTACTTTATACAGCTTGATCTCACGGTAAACTCTGGTGGTGAACCAGTTCTCCCCCTTTGTGTGGATCTGTTTCACCATTGAAAGAGACCCATTAAGGTTCTCAAGCTCATCACTCTTTTGATCATTCATCTCTCTATAGCTCAAACACATGGCACCAGAGATTCCACCACCACTTTCTCCACCGGACAGTGGAGTAGGACCAAGTTCTAGTCATCCACCACCTCAGTCTGAGATGGATGATGTGGAGGCCGCCTTGAAGTATCTGGCAGCAAGCTACCAGATTATGCAGGAGAAATTTTCAGCTCTTAGCCAAAATATATTAAGACCTCCAGGAGTCTCACCGGAGATGATTACTCCGGTAGCAGCTCCAGGGCAGCATGAGGACAGGGGACCACCCCAGGCGTCATGCAAAGACTTGCCACCTCCATAACGGCGGAGGGATGTTACTGACCCTCGACGTCTATGCTTGGGGAGGCGAGGCAACCCTTGCCCAGAAGACAGGTATGATGACCTGGAGGTGGAAGAGGCACCCACAGAGTGCTGGGAGTCGTATGAGGTCTCCAATAATACCGTGTGACCTATCCAGGAAAGCAGAGGGAAGTGTGGAAGGCAAAATCTTGACGATCGCCCGAGAGGCTCTACTTTTGATCGTTTGAGCAGGGGGTCGGCCTTTGAGAGGCTGGGCCCAGTAAATGACCTGTGGGAAAATTATCCCGATCGAGAAGTATTGCGAGGTCCAGAAGGGAGGCAGTAGATGGATGACCCCACGAGGGCCGACCCCACGGATGGGATAATGGTCAGGAAGAAGTAAACGGCCGACACAGACTTGCCGTAGCAGAACCCTTTGTTCACCTCAAAGAGGCGGCAGGGGATAATATCGGCCAGGCCGACCCTACGAGGCCATGGAATGACTCGATCCAAAGGCTGGAGGATAAAATTGGTGACATCATAAGGAGCCGGGACCCTCTTCAGAGAGGATACTCCATAGGCTCACTCTTTGTGGCAAAGATAGTTAACTTACCAACACCATCCAAGTTTAAGCCACTTGTGGTCACCCCAAGGTATGATGGGAGTACCAACCCTGTCCATCATATTGAGATTTGCCAATCAGCGATAGACATATACTCTATCTCAGATCAGATGAGGTGCCGTGCCTTTTCCTACACTCTAACGGGGGACGCACATGTCTGGTATATGTCTCTCCTAAAGAACTCCATTGAAAATTTCCAACAGTTAGCAGACCGGTTCATACATAACTTTTGCTTTGGAGTGATGCCACAAGAGAAGACCACACACCTGCTCTATGTTAAGCAGGGGAAGAATGAGAGCCTAAGACACTACATAGCCAGAAATAACAAAGAAAAGTTAAGGGTCAAAGATTACGAGGAGAATATAGCCATGACAACCCTCATTGGAGGACTCTAGAAGGGGAAGCTATTATGGAAGCTTGCCGAAGACCCTCCAAAAATGATGGCTGAATTTTTGTCAACAACGAGAAAGGTGATGATCACCGAAGAGGCGATGGCCATAAAATACGAAGATGAAAATGGAGGTACTAGTGGGGGTAAGTACCAGAAGAAGAACAAAGAAGGTAAGAAGAAGTTTGTAGATGATAAATTCGCCGATTACACCCCTCTGACGGTCATCTGCGAATATATTCTGAATGAGATAAAGAGCGATCGGTCCTTGAAGTGTCCTGAGAAGTTGAGGGTAGATCCCCATAAGAAGAATAAAAACCTGTGGTGTGAATTTCACCAAGACCATGTCCATGTGACCGATAAGTGTTTTGCTCTGAAAGATGAAATTGAGAAAATGTTAAAAGAAGGGAAGTTAGGGAAATACGTTGACAAAGGTCCTTCAAGAGGGGCCGAGGGGACGACCCTAAAAATAAGAGAGGTGATACGTGTAGAGAAGATCCTCCAAACAGAAGGGATGACCCATCGGATGATAAGAATGACCTTGACCTCCCACGAAGGGACGACCACGTCCCTATAAAGAGACTTAATATTATCTCATTCGGCATTGGGATGGTCTCCGGGAGACTAGAAGGAGGAGGGTCAGAGGTTGCCGATAGGAAGGCCCATGTAGTTGAGGCCAAGGCAGTAACAAAGGTCGTACACTCGACCTCTATTGAAGCAAAGTCAGAAAAAAGGAATAAGGTTGATATAAATACACTCATAGTGGATTTATCTAGAATGGACTTCAAGGACCTCTTAGCTCTGCATGATGACCCTCTTGTTTTTACCACCATGGTACACGGATGCGGGGTGCCGAGGATCTTGATGGATAGGGGAAGTTCTACAGATGTAATGTTCTGTCCGTGATTTAAAGCCTTATGCCTCAGTCGTGCTAGGATCATCCCATGCCATCACCCATTGATTGGTTTCAGTGGGGATAAAGTTCATCCTTTAGGGGTGTATGAGGCCGATGTTAGGATGGGGGAAGAGTGGACAAGATGGCTTACCAAAAAGGTTAATTTTTTCGTGATGGATGAACAGGTCTTCTCATCCTACAACATTATACTAGGGCGAGTGGACCTCAAGGAATTTGAGGTCGTGCCGTACACAGTTCATCAGATGATAAAATTACTGACCCCTTACAGGGGAGGGGAAGTTCAGGGAGACCAGACGACGGCACGAGAATGTTACTTCAACTCCGCCGAAGAAAGAGAGGCACACAAGAAGTCAATAACTACTTACAATATTGATACCCTCGACCCCAGGGATGAGACAAAGTTAAAGAAAGGAGAAGCCACGAAAGAGGTAGAATCCATCATCCTCAATGAGGATGAGCCAGAAAAAACCGTCCAAGTAGGCAAAGCTCTAAAGAAAGACGTTGAAGAAGACCTCATCAAGCTGTTAACGAGAAGGCAGAACGTCTTTGCATGGAGTCATGCAGATATGTCGGGGATTGACCTCGAAATCATGTGCCACAAGATCAACATGGTAAAGGGTGCAAAGCCGATAAAGCAGAAGAGGAGAATTTATTCTCGAGAAAAATATGAGGTCATAAGGGACGAGGTCAAGAAGCTAGAAGACGCTGAGTTTATAAGGGAGGTCATCTATCCTGAATGGTTGTCCAATACAGTCATAGTCCCAAAAGCCAACGGGAAGTGGAGGATGTGCGTAGACTTCACTGACCTCAACAAACATTATCCCAAAGATAGTTTCCCTCTTTCCCGCATTGATCAGATGGTGGATGCTACTACGGGCCATTAGCTAATGAGCTTTATGGACGCCTATTCAGGTTACAACCAGATCTTCATGAGCCCTGAGGACTAAAAAAAATGGCTTTCATTACCAACAAAGGGACATAATGTTATAGGATCATGCCCTTTGGTCTAAAGAATGAGGGGGAAACGTATCAACGCCTTGTGAATAAAATATTTGAAGACCAAATCGAAAAGTCCATGGAGGTCTATGTAGATGACATACTAACTACGAGTTTGAAGGCAGAAGACCATGTGGCCGACCTCGAGAAGACCTTTAACACGATGGACAAGTAATGAATGAAGCTCAACCCTGCCAAATGTGTCTTCGGGGTCGGGGAAGGGAAATTCTGGGGGTTCATCATCAATCAAAGTGGCATTGAGGTCAATACCGAGAAGATAAAGGCTCTGTTAGAAATGAAGACACCCAGGACCATTAAAGACATTCAGAGGCTCACAGGACGAGTGGCTGCCTTGAATAGGCTCGTATCCAGATCCACGGACAAGTGTTTACCGTTCTTTAAAATTATTAGAAAGGACTTTGAATGGAATGAAGAGTATGACTAGGCTTTCAAAGAATTAAAGTCGTACCTCAGGTCTCCCTTGCTGTTGCCACGACTAGTACAGGGTGAATGACAATGTGTACCTAGCCATCTCAGAATCAGCCATCAGTGCATTGTGAGAGAAGAGGACGGGGTATAGAATCTTGTGTATTTTAACAGTAAAGCACTCCAAGGGGCAGAGCAAAGATACACTACACCAAAATGACAAAATTATCACCTTTCAGCCGGTCACCCTTGTCAAGGTCATTGACCGTGACAAAAAACACCCGTTTTGTGTCACGGTCATTGACCTTGACACGACCGTGACAAAGAATTGTCACGGTCAATGACCATGACAATTCTTTAAATAATTGTCATGGTCAATGACCTTGACACGACCATGACAACGTTTGCAGCAAAAACCATTTGCCCCTTCTTTTTTCCCTCCCGTCGTTCCCTCTCTCTCTCTCTCTCTCCCATTTATATATATGTTTGTGTGTATATATATATGTGTGTATGTGTGTATATATATGCGTGTGTGTGTGCGGGGGTAGGGGTGGGGCAGGGTGGGGGTAGGGGTGGGGTAGGGTGGGGGCAGAGTGGGGGTAGGGGGTGGGGTAGGGTGGGGGTAGGGGGTTAAAAATGTAATATTATTTTGATACAACATTAATTTGTGTATGAGTTTCATAATTATAAATAATATCCAAAAATATTGGATAACAATTTATTTTCATTCAAAATAAATAAGTAATTTTCTACAAATTTCATAAAAAAATGAAGGTCGGCTTAATATGTGATTTAAGTGTGAAATAATCGCTATATACTTATACTAATGGAGAAAAAAACCATATATGGCGTTTTTTGTTTTTATTAGATGCAAAATAACACATATAGGTATCACATGACTTTATATCCATCAAATAAAATTTTACCATAAAATATCATTTTGTGGAAGCCAAGATCTATTACAATATATTTACATACCTAAATGATTTTTTTTAAATGACATTACAACAAAAAACTACAATAAGGGTTAAAATGACATCCGAAATTGCTAAAAGTATGAAAAATAAAATATCATTTAGTCTATGTTGTTGAAAAATTTGATCAAATTGGTGAGCCCTTCATATATTAAAAATGTTGTTTTTATTCCTATTTAACTTTTCTTTCTATACACCCTTAATTATATTTAAAGTTTAATAAAATAGGAGTTATAGAAAGAAAAGTGGGGTTTAAATAAAAACACTTTTTTTAAATTTTAGGTTCTAGTGCATAATCTTACTTTGTCACAACTAATTTATATGCCTCAAAGTTATTTTATCACTCTTAGTTTATATTTGTGATAATACTTTATGAACCACAACTTTAGGTTGATTATTTAGAACTTAAACTTCAAGATACAAAAAATAATTCTATAGAACAACTTAGATATCTTAACAAAAAACATATCTAACATTGAATATGATTTATAAAAAGCACAAAACAATAGTAGAAATTCAATACATGAAATTAACATTGAGATTATTTTAAATAGACAGTCACTACATGAAATTAACATTGAGATTATTTTAAATAGTGAGTGGGGGTGGTGGTGTGTGTGTATGTGGTGAGTGGGGGGTGTGGAGGGAGGTGGGTGGGTGTGTGTGTGTGTGTGTGTGTGTGTATTTGAATTAACCCATGAATTTGTATTTTTGTATTTGAATTAACCCATGAATTTATTTTTGTATTTGAATTAACCCATGAATTTATTTTTGTATTTGAATTAACCCATTATCTGAAACATACTTGAAATTAAATATATAGCGCATAGCTAATAGCCTTCTAGTTCTTATGCGTACGCATTCAATAGCCCTTAGACCCGTTCGAGAGTCATTACCCCTTTAATGAGATCTCTCGAATTGTCCCGTTTGGACAGTTTGCGACTGTATAATTTCTGTATAATATTCTTATTGGCTTAAAGTTGTTACTTTTGGAGGAAGTTCTGCAGTCGTATCTTAATGTTCTCTGGGTACATACTAGATTGACAAGTGTGACTGTTATTTCAATTGACCAATTGAAATAACACTCACACCTGCCAATCTATGTCGTGTACTTGGAGAACTAAGGGGATATGCTGTCGAATTTTTTTCAAATCGTAACAATGTGCATGAGCTGTTAAGTATATTACAGAAAAATACAGTCTTGAATGGGATAGGACCACTTACCCTTTAATAGGATAATTAAATGATGGGATAATTAAATAAAACATACTATAAATCTAAGTTTTGTTTACCTTTAATAGGTGTTTAGTTGTGGTAGCTGTGATGGGATATCCGAAATACAAAGAGTGGATGGGTGAGACTAATAGAATGGGGGATGTGTTTCACAGAGGTGCTAACGAATTTGTGAAATATGCAAAGAGATGTCGTAATGATGAAGAGTTTCCGTGTCCGTGTGCTAGGTGTAAGAATGGTAAGGTGTTTGAGTGGAAAATAGTTGAACTACATTTGTTAAGATCGGGTATGCAAGATAGTTATCGATTTTGGAGTTTTCACGGTGAATTGAAAGTTCCTTTTGTCCCCGACCAACCTTCACAACAACCTTCAACAAGTAGAATAGATGTAGAAGGGGACGACGTAGATCATAATATGTTAGAGGATTTAGTTGATGATGCGTACGGAGTTTATGAAGCTGAGGAGAATGAGGTTACTGATGATGTAGAAGATTCAAGTGCTCGTGAAGATAACACAATAAAACTTGACGATGACTACCAAAGTTTAAAATTTAAGGCGACCCAACCGTTATACTCTGACTGTGAGAAAGATCAAACAACTTTACATGCCATGGTTGGTTTGCACAGTTTGAAGACGCAGTACGGTTTGTCTGGCAATAGCGTGACGGGAATTCTGAAATGGGTGAAGGGCTTATTACCCAAGGTGAATACACTTCCAAATAGTTATCCTGTTATGAAGAACAGTTTGAAAGGTTTGGGAATGAAGTATAAATCGATTCATGCTTGTGTGTATGACTGCATACTATACCGAAAGGAGTATGAAAATCTCGATCGTTGTCCGGTATGCGATGAACATAGATATGTCCAATCTACTAGTAAGGAAGGCACAAGCTCAAAAGTGCCTCAAAAAGTATTGAAATATTTTCCCGTTGGGCCTATATTAAAGCGATTTTTCACAGTACCATGGATTGCAGAGGCAATGACTTGGCATGCTAGGGCAGAAGTAGGGGGTAATATCATGCGTCATCCTATTGATTCTACTGCCTGGCGGAGGATGAATTTTGAGTATCCCGTTTTTGCTCGAGAACAACGCAACATTCATTTGGCTATATCAACAGATGGTTTCAATCCATTTGGAAATCTAAGCACCAATCAGAGTGTATGGCCAGTGATCCTAGCCCCACTCAACCTCCCTCCTTCACAGTGTATGAGACCTGAATTTTCGATGATGGCTTTATTGATACCTGGGCCAAAGGCACCAAGTGATGACATTGATATCTACCTGGCTCCTTTGGTAGAAGAATTAAATGAGTTGTGGGAAGAGGTTGTGCAATCATTTGACTCTTTTAGAAAAGAAGAGTTTACGCTGAAAGCTATGTTGATGTGGGCAATTCATGATTTTCCAGCTTATGGGACATTATCCGGATGTGTAGTACATGGTTATTTGGGGTGTCCTATTTGTGGAGAGGAGACTGAATCTCTTCGTCTATCCTCTAGATTAAAAAATGTATACCATTGCCACAGGAGGTTTTTACCCCTAGCTCATAGTTTCAGATTTGAGAAAGGTTCCATTTTTTTATTGGGCGAAGTTGAACATAGGCTACCGCCGAGACAACTTTCGGGTTCAGAAATTGAAAGTAAATCTTCTCAATGTGGCCCAAATATGCCAGGTAAGAATCCCAAATTTAAGAATGTCAAGCATAAGAAAACCTCAACTGGGAATGAAACTGAGATAAGAAAGGCATGGTCTCAGAGGTCAATTTTATTTGACTTGCCTTATTGGAAGAAAAACCCGGTGCACCATGTATTGGATGTGATGCATGCAGAGAAGAACTTCGTTGAACTTATTGTGGGTACTTGCCTTGGGGGGAGTCATTCGAAGGATGGAGAAAATGCACGAAAAGACCTTAAAACGTTAAAACTTAAGCCACAACTATGGTTGAAAGAAGATAGTAGGGGAAGGACAATAATTCCCCCTGGTACGTTTACTTTGACGAGTGGGGAAAGGAAGGTGCTTATAGACACAATATATAATTTGAAAGCCCATCTACTTTTTCGTCTAACTTGCAAAGGATTGTGAATTATGCTACTCATGATTTACAAAAGGTTAAGCAAGTGCTTTACTCGGAGTATATCAACAACGAGTCGTGGTCAATTGTCCAACACGCGCCAAGGCGTCTAAATAGTAGTGTGGATGACTTGGCTGCTCCTACCAAATATCAATCCATTTTTTATGATAACCCGAATTTGAAACAATTTTTCAATTTGTAATAAATATTTCAATTGGTATCGAAACATCCATTTTTAATGCTTTTAATTGATCTGCACTTTATCATTTTCACTCTTGTGTAGTGTGCGTGTGTGGAGAGGAGATTAATACATAAATATTCCAACTACATCTAAGTTTTGTTTATACTAATCCATGAATATACGCTTCTTACCTTTAATTGGTGATTAGTACATAGTTATTTGGGGTGTCCTATTTGTGGACAGGAGACTGAATCTCTTCGTCTATCCGAACACTAAGAAATGCCATAATCCTATGGAGCGATGCTCTCCAAATTCCTCACAACCGTTATGTAGCCAAACATCACCAGTTGAAGTTGTCAATTCCACTTTCCATACCCCACCACTTGGAACTTCTAGCAAAACATGGGAGACCATTGAAAGGTGGAATTGACAACTTCAACTGCTGATTTTTGGCTACACAACGGTTGGAAGGAATTTGCAACGCATAACTCCATAGGATTATGGTATTTCTTAGTGTTTAGATATGAAGAGAATTATATTTGACACGATTGCCCGGGGTACATTAGTTGGAAGGAGGTGCCATATGAGCCAAAGTTAGCTGTTTGAGTGGCACTACAGGTAATGTATTTATATTTATATGTCAATTTCGATTTCTATTTCGATTTCAATTACGATTTATATTTATCTATATTTGAGGGGCGGCTACTAATTTTACTTTATTTCAATTCAGGGGACAGGGAGTGGCCCTAAGGGTAGGCCACATATGCTCTATACTTATGTGGCTATTCGGACGAGAAGGGAAGGATAAGGAGGTGTCCCCGAGCGTCACGGTACAAAATCTCTTTTCCATGAAAATAGTTTGTAGATTTGAGATAATTGATGGTGATGTTGTTTCTTCTTAAATAGTTTCTATTTTGAATATATATTTGCATTATCTTTAGTTTGTTTGGATATATGATGTTTGGAACAGGTACAACGTTGCTATAACAAGTACAAATATACTGTTGGGCAGTGGAAGTGGCCATACTGCCCAGCAGATTTTTT
Source organism: Sambucus nigra (assembly GCA_949130495.1). Taxonomy (NCBI): domain Eukaryota; kingdom Viridiplantae; phylum Streptophyta; class Magnoliopsida; order Dipsacales; family Adoxaceae; genus Sambucus; species Sambucus nigra. The sequence goes on along the minus strand of OX422212.1, from coordinate 172,315,777 downwards.
TAAAATTCTACCCAGAATTATCACGGTCAATGGCCGTAACAATTTTTTTAAAAAGGGTCACGGCTTTGTCACGGTTATAAACCGTGACAAACGTGTCACGGTCATTGACCGCGACACGACTGTGACACAAAATGCGAGTTTTGTGTCAAGGTCAATGACCGTGACACGATCGTGACAAAAAAAGTTGTCTCGCCTCAAAATGTCACGGTCATTGACCTTGACAAGTTGGATTTGTCAAGGTCAATGACCTTGACAATTTGGCAGATTTGGTGTAGTGATACCCAAGGATGGAGAAGTTGGCATAAGCCTTGATCCATGCATCAAGAAAGAAGAAGCCGTACTTCCAGTCCCATACAATGGTTCATTGTGCTTTAATGGTGAAATTTATGGGGGTAACATCTTAATTTGATGACCTCAGACCTTAAAACATCATAACTTGGTGACAAGTTCGGAGGTGAACATCATACTTGGATGACCTCAGACCTTAAACATCATTAATTTGGTGAAATTTATGGGGGTAACATCTTAGTTTGATGACCTCAGACCTTAAAACATCATAACTTGGTGACAAGGTCTGAGGTGAACATCATACTTAGATGACCTCAGACCTTAAACATCATTAATTTGGTGAAATTTATGGGGGTAACATCTTAGTAGATGACCTCAGACCTTAAAACATCATAACTTGGTGACAAGGTCCGAGGTGAATATCATACTTGGATGACCTCAGACCTTAAACATCATTAATTTTGTATTATATTACAAGTGTAAAATCATTATTTACTGATGAAGACACCGGTGCACGACATATAAGAACATTCAAGGACAAGAGAAGCAAAACTCTCCTCAAAGAATGGTATAGCGCAAAGAAGTTAGAATTACAAGTCAAAATCTAATAGAAAATGTTATCAGAGGTTACAGACCGATATGAATAAGAAACAAAAATTACAAATAAGAGCTTCATAAAATTAGGCCTAAGTGTCTGCAATCCCAGGGTTGGTGGCCATGCCCCCACTTCCTTGGCCGAGGTTAGTCACTTCTACCCCATCATCTTGAGGATTAACGTCTTCTATCCTTGTATCTTCTGGTTGAGCAGCCTCGGCAGGTGCAACACCTCCTTCCTCCTCAACCTCTTGTAAGGCCTAAGCAAACCGAGGATCACCATAGCCCAGACCAACGAAGTCCGAGGCTGTCAGACTCCCTGACTCCTTCTCTTTCATTGTAGCCCATTTTCCAATGGCCTTAACACCCCTTTTGAGGTATTCAAAACCAAAGCTGACGAATTCGTCAGAGACCTTGTAGTCCTCCAAGATCTTTTCTGAGGCATCCTCCACGGCAGCTTTGACAGCAGCATCTGCCTTTCATTGAAGGACTTCATCCTTGGCCTTCATGGCAGAGCTGTGATCATTATTAAGTTTGCCAATGTCTTTCTCCAGTTGCGTAACTCTAGCTTCAGAGCCCTCAAAGGCAGACTTCAGATGTTCCACTTCGCCGTTAAGGGAAACCTATGTCTTCTGGGCCTCTCTCCCCTTCTCAATCAGGGGCAGCTTCCTCAGAGTCTAGTCGACAAACTGGTGCATGGTGAGGATACTCTAAAAAACACATTCAGACCAATGAGTTCAAGAGTCATTAAAATTCAAAGCCGATGTTACACTTCAATAACAACAGTAAAAGTCTTACTTAGATGGATCGATGGAGGCAGAACTCGGCCAGCAAGGGGTGTCCAGATAACGGCAGAATATTTTGTCAGCTTTGGTCATCACGGAGCCGATGGCGTCCAAGGCCTTCATACTTTGGCCAATAAAGCTGTCTTCGATCTTCAGTTGCTCTAGACGAGCAACCAATGCGTCCTCAGAAGAGATGGGGATCGTGCGATCCCCCTTGGAGGTTTTCCTAATCCTCAGGGGCAGGGTCATTGGATTTCCTTTTTTTAGAGGCATCGGCCCTTGAGGTGGTAGGAGGAGGCAGGGGCACACTCAAGCTTGCTTTCTTAACTAGTTTGGTGAGGTTGGGGGCTGCCATTTCCCAGATATCGCCTGATACTCCTTCTAGACACTCTGTAAAAAGAAAATATCTGAGTTAAAAGATTAGAGACATAACAAAATCAGAGGTATAACTTGAAAAAATAAAGTAACTTACGGAGCTCGGACAAAGAACTCCCCCCAAGGCCAGTTTCAGAGAGGTAGTAGGGGGTCATAAAATGCTCGTACTTGACCAACAGACCATGTTCCCCCTGATCTTGAAGGTCTTTGACCTTATAAAAGTTATTCTGGCTTAACCTAGGGTCGGCCCTGGCATCCATTGATACCTTTCCCCACCTCAGAGTTATTCTCGGCTCTAAGCATGAAGAGATGGCACAGGGACCAAATTCCCATGCCCCTGAGGCGAAGAAAAATTATGGTTTCTAGTTATGGTTCGAAGTCTGGGTAACCAGCAATATCTTCTTATTGGACTTCCGAGCTAGAAAATCGTAGTAACTCGGATGATTCCTAGTAGAGGAGGGCACATAGCACCCTGTGAAGAAATGGACGGGAAGGTCTGAAGGATGGACTGTCCTCCATAAGACTATAGGCGAAATCCTAACCGAAACATTTGCTCATATAAGTAGATCTTACCATCTCGGCCGCCAAAGGCCCTCTCATGCCTCAGAGGCCTCCTAAGTCTTATGGAGGGAACTATGGAATAAAGATGCATGAAAGATAGGAGGTCGAGTTCGCTGACAGTGCTCTCTTTCTCGGCTGCCTCCGAGGTGTCAACATCACTTTATCTACCATCATCCTTATCCCGGGCAATATCGGCTTGGGCAGGGGTGGGAGCACCAGTAGGGAATCTCTGAGCGAACTCGGCCCCTGTGGAAGACAATAGGGGGATAGCATCAATGGGTGGGGGAATAGCCACACTCGGCCCCACAACCTCCACATCAGAGGAAGTTTGATAGGTGCTAGCGTCGTTATGTGACAAGGCTCGACTTTGGACCTCGGCCTGATCAGGGACCTGATCATGCCTAATGGATAAGTCCTTCGCCTCCTGGAATGAGTCAACAGACATGGGGTCTGAGGTGGATAACTCAGACATTGGTGTAGGTTCCAACGGAGTCTCCTCTGGATCAAATGGCTCTGCAGGCATAGATGGCTCAGGATATATCACTTTCAGAGGGGGTGGAAATACAGGTCTGAGGGGGAAGGCCTTAGCCCTATGAGCTTCTTCTTGGGATCTCTCTATCTGCCTAATCTTTTCTAAGGTCTTCTCCCTAAGAGAGGGGAAATCTTCTAAAAGCTGGTACAAAGGTCTGAGCATATAAGGACGAGACTACACTTGAGGCTCAAAGCCACAAACAAACAACTTGGCTTAACCAATTGAAGGATATAAATGATATTTTAGAACAAGAACAAGTATGAACGCACTAGAACAGTCACCGAAAAACTCTTGATATCTCACCGGAAAACTCTTAAATGTCACTGAAAAACTCAAACTCCCACCAAAAAACCCAAGCTCACACCAAAAATTACAGAAATGGAAATTAAAGGAAGAAAACGGTAGGACCAAGTGGCGAGGATACCTGGATGACCGTGGAATAAGGGGAAGGATATGAGAATCGAACAAGCACCTCGCAATAGCAACAAAATCTCTTGAAGAGAAGGAAATTGCAGAGAAAAGCACTAGCGGGAAAAGAGAAGAGGAAATGAAGAAGAAATACGGAAAGGGGGGTTTTTAAACCCACAATCATTTTGTCACATTTCCCAAGGCTCATCATTGCCTTGGGAACCCAAAGATACAAACCATAAACTCACGCCAATCACTTAAGCAAGTGATATGTGTTAAGATAGTATTGGCACACAAGAAAACTTATCCTCGGCCTTGCAAATACCCCTCAATCACCTACTCATATAGGTAATTAAGGGTTAGGGGTGATTGATATGCCCAAAGTGCACCTTCCCACTCAGAGACACTCACCTCGGTCTGTCTCACAACCGAGGTGGTAGAGGCTCATAATGACCGACAGTAATATCATCCCTCACAAGGTCGGCTCTGGCATCAACCTCATCATCAAGGCTTATATTTGGGATCAGGCATCCATCCACAACATCGGCCCCGGTCGACATTACAATGTGTCAATCGAGATTAACTAGGGACGTAGGCTCAACTTGTATTAGGTCGGCCACAGCCAACGTGGCCAGCATCACCTCAGATGAGCCTTGCGTATGATCACAAACGTATGGTGTCGGCCTCAACCAATGTTACAAGTCTCATCTGAGACCCTCAAAAGTCTCATGGGTTCAATCAGCAAGCATCATGTCATCATCGGCCTTGGCCGACGTTACACCTCATGCCCAACCTCGATCGGACATCCTGGCTGAGGTCTTCATGGAACACTGATCTCTGACAAGTCAAAGGTCGTGCTCCACCAACATCGTCCCAAGCCGAGGTTGGTATCAAGTTAAGACAACCGAGCATTGACAAGCATATGTAAGGATAGGAACACATGAACAAAATCAGTTGTAACCGAATCAATCCCCTCATGTGGAGGAATATTTCATCATCATTCTCTACATGTGATAGTGACAGATGTCTTCATTAGATTGGCTAGATCAACACACACATGCTCATTGCATGCATGAGGGGTGCATTACACCCCCACACACACTATATATACTTGTCTTCTCCTACCTTGAGGGGGATTCGAAATTAACAAACCTAGCTGAAACTCTGTCCAATTATACAGTAGAGAGAGAAAGCTTAAGAGATTGTATCCATGACCATTAGTGCCTTATTCTAGTGACCTTACTCAATCACTTGCACAGTGGACGTAGGCCTAATTGGCTAAACCACTTAAACATTTGTGTTCATCCTCTTCCCCTCATCTCTATCTCTTATATTTGCATATACTTGAGCTGCCATTGTTTTCACTTGCTTGAGCTTGTCAGAACCTTGAAGGGTGGTGTTGTTTCCAGCATTATCACCCATATATACCCTCGACCAGGACGAGGGTGTCCTCCACCCAGCCGAGGGCTCAGGCCCAGGACAAGTCTAGTGACCATAGTTTCGTTACAGGAAGGATCGGCCAGGATGATCCCTCAGCCAAGATCAGACGATCCTTTAAGGGGCTGACCCCACATCATGGCCCAGATGACCCTATGAGGGGATGGACCCTCATCATGTCCTAAATGACCCTTCAAGGGGCCGACCCCTCATCATGGCCCAGACGACCCTTCAAGGGGCCGACCCCTCATCATAGCCCAGACGACCCTATGAGGTGATGACAGTACGAGGCCACATTCAGCCGGACCCGATGCCAGCATCAACTTTAGCCTCGATTTGGCATCTTAGGCCGAGGATGACATCATCACAGCGCGTGATTTAGGAGACGCGTGGAACAGTGCGCGTGGGACTCATATAGCACGTGGACTAGACCGTTATAACAATATCATCTCCTCACGTGAGGGAATATTATGTCATCATTAATCGCAAGTGGCACATCCAGGTGTCAACAGGGGATTAGCTAGATCATCCTTCACATGCACCATGCATGCTTGGGGGGTACACTACCTATATATACTTGTCACCTTCAACCTTGTAAAGGGATCGATAATTGTAACCCTAGCTGAAACTCTACTTATACACATAGTAGAGAGAGAGTGATCTTATGTGCATTGTATCCAAGGCCATTAGTGCCCATATTTAGTGGATCACACACTCACAGTGGATGTAGGCCTGATTGGCTGAACTACTATACATCATTGTCTTCATTCCTCTTATACTCACCCCCTTCTATATACTTATACATATATATCTCTATGGCTACCATTGTTATCACTGTTTGAGCTCTCCACCTCTTATCTGGTGGTGCTAAATCTTAGCATCGTCAGTAAACATGAAAAAGAATAAGGTTTGGATGCATTCATGTGCGGAAAGACCGCACATTATCATTACTCTCTCTCTCTCTCTCTATATATATATATATATATATATATATATACACACACACACACACACACACATCTTAAATATCCAAAGTGTTCTTGAAAACTTGAACGACACAATCCAATCAAGACAATTAAACCCACCACAACCCCCACAAGATACAAGATACAATCCATTAATATACATATACACACACACACACACACACATACACATGTTAAATATCCAAAGTGTTCTTGAAAACTTGAACGACACAATCCAATCAAGACAATTAAACCCACCACAAGATACAATCCATTAATATTTTGTTTTAAAACTAGAAAATCTGAACGGTCCAAAGAACACAACCCTTCAATTCCAAAGAAATTTCGGAGACGACTAAAACTTTAAAACAAATAGAAGACTTGACTTTTTATCATATACGCTACTTCATAGAGATCTTGTTTTACATTTTTTTAATTCTGTTTTTTACTTTCTTTCGCTTTATTTTGGGGTTGATGTATTCAATCTTTATACTGTTAAAAATTCATACAAGTCTTCAAATTTTACTTTATTTTGGGGCCGATGTGTTATATATTTCTTTTGTTTTATACTTTGATATATTTCTTTTGTTTTATACTTTTTAAAATATCAGAATTCTAGAAATTTATATGCTTTTTTAGAAATTTCATAAAGTAAGATTTTAGACATCTATTTTATTTAACAAAGAGTATAAAAGAGTGATTTATATAGGCGTTTTGGCCGGGTGGGTAGATTAGAAGAACTACACTGTGCGCTATCAACGGGTCTAGGTGTAGTCCTAAAGGAGTATGTAGGTGATGTAAAGTTACTTGGGTGCTGAACATTTGAATTTTTAGTAAAAAAAATTATTTTGAATAACAATTTTTTTATGAATCAACTAAAAAATTCATGTTATTTATGGAGGGCTCCATTTCACAAGTTTAGCTCTAGCCCCTAAAATCTCGGGACCGGCCTGAGGAGTAGTATGATGTAACCGTAGTTATTTTACACACAATTATAAATAATCGTTTAAGGATCTTAACGAGTGAACGACGGGTTAGCGAAATTTGGGTGTCATGATTCGTCAACCATAGTGTTCATCCAATAATAACCCAAACCGGTCAAGGCCGCACTTATTAACCAATAATTTTATGTCATGTTATACTGTTGTATTACATTCTATCTGGTCTAGTCCCGAACATATTTTAAAATTTTGAACATGAAATGAAACCAATAAATGGCGATTAACAAGAAATCATCAACATTGATTTTCCAAAAGTAAACCAAAACAGATGAGTCTTTTAATGCATACAAGAGGTAGAACCCAACATACAACCACAAGAAAAAGAAAAAGAAATCTTACATGCAACCAAAGAGCATCCAAATTCGGGTTGTTTATGAGTAATTTCAGGGACTCAAGTTGTACCTAAAAATCAAGTTTCTTATAAAACTAGGACCAATTTGTCGCTCTATCACATTTTATGTTCTGAAAATCGGAAGCTGTTTGCACGCACATCTTCTGCGCGGATCTCGTGCATTGCTCGTTGAAACCCCAAAAAAAATTTCCACCTCAGTCTCACACCGAACTTGTCCTTCCAACGAATCCCTCCTTGTGAATTAACATTATAGCCAAATCGCTCCCCGTATTTCTTCTTCCACAAATCATCACCCGAAGCCAAGCACCGTAATTCGGAACAAACACAAGCAACCTTTGCTATATCATCACCCGGGAGTGACTCAATAATCTTCAGCTTAATTTCCGGAAGGAGACTCATAAAGCAAGGTGGAGGACTCAACCCAGCCTTTTCACATAAATCAATTAAAAGTGGCAAGGCAAGTTTATCCTTCACATCTCTCCAAAACTGAAAAACTTGTACCCCACTTGGTATTATGATTTTAGAAGGCCACCCATCTAAACCGCAAACATTTAAGAATTCGAACAATTGGGTTTCATCCACAGTGGCACAATGTGCACCTTTTCCGTTAACTAGAGAGCCGTATATAGTGAAAAACTTCCCCAGCCGCTGAAACTTGAATATAATTAGGTCATCGTTTATAGAGGAGGGGTAAACAATATTGGGTAGAGTGTACGAGAGTGGTTTCATGAAATCGAATGGAACCGGATCGATCCTGATGAGGCCGGATTCTAGGAGAACAGCATGGACGGCAATAGCCAACATCTTGTGGATGTGGGGGGAATTTGTGGGGGCTGAAAGGTCATAGTTATCGATTTCCATGTGATGAGCGGTTTCAGTTTCGTTATTTGCAATTGGGATTGTTGAGAAATAGGTTTGGATGGCCTACCAGGTTTTATAAAGGGTGGGGGAGCCTGCCTCATACACGCACGCAGGACGGCTATGCTTGGGTTACACGCAATGGCCCATATATTGCTCGCGTACAACTGCAGTTGGAAGTCGTGTAGTTGAACGACAAGACTTCATTATCTTAAAAGAACTTTCAAATTTACTTCTCCCTTATATTATTATGACTTTATTATATGAGCAAATTATATCTAGGTCCCATTTATTAGGTCAACAAGCTTATAAGTCCTATTGACTTTTTCATAATCCCATAGGTCCTATTCCAACTTTTTAGGAAATTTTTTCACAATTTTACCCTTTTAAAACCAACCATCCGTAACTTCCTTGAGGAAGTTACATAAATGGTTGGACTTTTTTTTTTAATCTTTAAATGATCATAACTTTTGATTCACAAATTCGTTTTTCGCAAAATTACTATTTTTGAAATCAACTCGACGAGATCTATCAAACAAGATCCATGAAGACTATAAAATTTCAAAGAAAAAAATTTACACAAACAGTAAACTTTACTGTATACACTAGAATATGAAATAGTTTTATATATGTGACATTTCACAAACAGACAGTAACATTTACTGTGGTAATACTACACAGTATATATATATATATATATATATATATATATATATATATATATATACACATCCGGTGGATCCAAACTCTCTTTTTTCAAAAATACCTTATATTTAAAGGTCCGCGCTAACGGCATCCAATCCTTACCACCATTGTTGGAGCTTCAACGACCTTCGCCAGAGCTCCGATTTGGGGTGGGTAAGGGTGGCATGTGGTGCCGCTGGCGCGGACCTTTGAAAATAAGAGACTTTTGAATAAATGGGTTTTGGATCCACCGGAGTATTATGGGGTGCCGCTGGCGCGGACCTTTGAAAATAAGATTGGATCAATGGGATCGGGATCATCTGGAGCGCCAATTTGAGGTGAATAGGGGTGGCACAGAACTTGAAAATTTACGAGCATATTGGATATATATATATATATATATATATATATATATATATATATATATATATATATATATATATATATATATATATATATATATATATATAGTTTGTAAAAATGTCATAGATATTAAACTTTATTGTATACACCAGAAAATGAAATAGTTTTATATTTGTGACATTTTCACAAACAACAACATTTACTGTGATAATATATTTATGAAATAGTTTTTTATATATAACATTTTCACAAACATTAACATTTACTGAGTTAATATTACACAATATATATATAACATTTTCACAAACAGACATTTACTGAGTTAAGACTACACAGTATATATATATATATATATATATATATATATATATATATATATATATATATATATATACAGAAAGGATCTCATGCATACCCAGTTTGCATACCCTCCGTGCGGACCATTTTTTTAAAATAGTAAAAAAAATAATTTCGGGATGATTTTTTTTTTATAGTTTCTAAACATTTCAATAGGACCATAAAAAAAATTCAACTCAAAATGAATTTTTTTGCTATTTTAAAAAAATTGGTCAAACTTTGTCAGTTTTTAAGTTGCTTTTAAGTTGTTAAAAACCGACAAAGTTTGACCGATTTTTTTAAAATAGCAAAAAAATTCATTTTGAGTTGAATTTTTTTTTATGGTCCTATTGAAATGTTTAGAAACTATAAAAAAAAAATTACATCAAAAATATTTTGTTTTACTATTTTATCAAAATTGGTCCGCGCCAGCGGTATGCAAACTGGGGTATGCATGAGAACCGCTCTCATATACATATATATATATATATATATATATATATATTGGATCCAAACCCTATTTTTTCAAAATTACCTTATATTTGAAGGTTCGCGCTAGCGGTATCCAATCCTTACCACCATTATTGGAGCTTCAACGACCTTCGTTAGAGCTCCGATTTGGGTGGGTAAGGGTGGCATGTGGTGCCGCTGGCGCGGACCTTTGAAAATAAGAGACTATTGAATAAAAGGGCTCTCGATCCACCGAAGTATCATGGGGGGCCGCTGGCGCGGACCTTTGAAAATAAGATTGGATAAATGGGATCGGGATCATCTGGAGCGCCAATTTGGGGTGAATAGGGGTGGCACAAAAATTTAAAAATAGGAGCATATTATATATATATATATATATATATATATAGTTTGTAAAAATGTCATAGATATTGAACTTTATTGTATACACCAGAAAATGAAATAGTTTTATATTTCTGACATTTTCACAAACAATGACATTTACTGTGATAATATATTTATGAAATAGTTTTATATATATAACATTTTCACAAATAGTAACATTTACTGAGTTATTATTACACAATATATATATAACATTTTCACAAACAGTAACATTTACTGAGTTAATATATATATATATATATATATATACACGGTAGATCCAAACCTCTTTTTTTTTAATTACCATATTTTTAAAGGTTTACGCTAGCGACATTCAATCCCCACCACTACCCACCCCAATTGTCGACGCTTCAACGACTTTCATCAGAGCTATGATTTAGGTGGGTAGTAGTGGCACAGGGTGCCGCTGTCGCGGACCTCTAAAATTAAAAGAATATTAGATAAATGGAGTTTTGATCCACTGGCGCTCCGAGTAGGGGTGACAGTGGGTTAGGTTTATATCTATAACATTTTTACAAACGTCAACATTTACTGTGTTATAACACAGTATATATATATATATATAGGGTGGATCCAAACCTCTTTTTTCAGATATTATCTTATTTTTAACGGTCCGCGCCAGCGGCATCCAATCCCCACCCCCTTTATCGGAGCTCCAACAACATTCATCAGAGCTCTGATTTGAGGTGGCATGGGATGCCGATGTAACATTTTCACAAACAGTAACATTTATTATTTGTGAAAATATTACAGATATAAACCTATTCCAATGCTACCCCTACCCACCTCAAACTGGAGCGCCGGTGTATCCAAACTCCATTTATCCAATATTCCCTTATTTCCTAAGGTCCGCGCCAGCGGCACTCCATGTCACCCCAAATCAGAACTCTGATGAAGGTTGTTCGAGCTCCAACAATTGGGGTTGGTGGTGGTCGGGATTAGATACTGCTAGCGCGGGTCGTTAAAAATAGGTTTGGATCCACCGTATATATATATATATATATACTGTGTTATAACACAGTAAATGTTAACGTTTGTAAAAATGTTATGGATATAAACCTAACCCACTGTCACCCCTACTCACCCCAAATCGGAGCGCCAGTGGATCCAAACTCCATTTATCTAATATTCTTTTAATTTCAGAGGTCCGCGCCAGCGGCACCCTATGCCACTACTACCCACCTAAATCATAGCGCTGATGAAAGTCGTTGAAGCGTCGACAATTGGGGTGGGTAGTGGTGGGGATTGAATGTCGCTAGCGTAAACCTTTAAAAATATGGTAATTTAAAAAAAAAAAAAAGAGGTTTGGATATACCGTGTATATATATATATATATATATATATATATATATATATATATATATATATATATATATATATATTAACTCAGTAAATGTTACTGTTTTTGTGAAAATGTTATATATATATTGTGTAATATTAACTCAGTAAATGTTACTGTTTGTGAAAATGTTATACATATAAAACTATTTCATAAATATATTATCACAGTAAATGTTATTGTTTGTGAAAATGTCAGAAATATAAAACTATTTCATTTTCTCGTATATACAATAAAGTTTAATATCTATGACATTTTTACAAACTATATATATATATATAATATGCTCCTATTTTTAAAGTTCTGTGCCACCCCTATTCACCCCAAATTGGCGCTCCAGATGATCCAGATCCCATTTATCCAATCTTATTTTCAAAGGTCCGCGCCAGCTGCCCCCATGATACTTCGGTGGATCCAAAGCCCATTTATTTAATAGTCTCTTATTTTTAAAGGTCTGCGCCAGCGGCACCACATGCCACCCTTACCCACCCCAAATCAGAGCTCTGACGAAGGTCGTTGAAGCTCTAATAATGGTGGTAAGGATTGAATACCGCTAGCGCGAACCTTCAAATATAAGGTAATTTTGAAAAAAAAAAGGTTTGGATCCACCGTATATATATATATATATATATATATATATATATATATATATATATATATATATATATATATATGCTGTGTAGTATTAGCACATTAAATGTTAGTGTCTGTTTGTGAAAATATCACATATATAAAACTATTTCATATTCTAGTGCATACAGTAAAGTTTACTGTTTGTGTAAATTTTTTCTTTGGAATTTTATAGCGTTCATGGATCTTGTTTGATAGATCTCGTCGAACAGATTTCAAAAATAGTAATTTTGTGAAAAACGGATTTGTGAATCAAAAGTTATGATCATTTGAAGATTAAAAAAAAAAGTTCAACCACTTATGTAACTTCCTCAAGGAAGTTACGGATTGTTGGTTTTAAAAGGGTAAAATTGGAAAAAAAGTTACAAAAAATTAGGAATATGACTTATATGTAAGAGAAAAACATGATGGGACTAGAATGTCTATAAGAACGTCTAATAGGATCTAAACGTAAATGCCCCTTATTATATATAAATCTCATAAAAATAAAATTTTCTTAATTAAGTTTTTTTTACTTTTCAAGTTAAAAATTTAATGGTTGAACCATTAAATAAGTCCTACTTCTAATCAATCGTCGGTAATTTTTTGGAGGAAGTTACATAAGTGATTGATATTTTTTTCATCGTATTTTTAATCTTCAAATGATCACAACTTTTGATTGATAAATCCATTTTTTGCAAAATTAATATTTCTGAAATCTGCTCGACGAGATGAGGTGATATGTAAAAAAATTCAATAAAACTTGGTATAAAATATATGATATAAAAATTCAAAAATTTTAACTTTTCAATTGTTGAGATGAAGGGATTGATTGAAAAGATTATCTTTTGATTGATTGAAAAGATCAACTTTTTAATAAAAATTCAAAATTCAACTTTTGATTGATTGGAAAGATCATCTCCAATTTTTTTCGTAAAAAAATTCAATAAACAAACCATTGAGATGAGGTGATATGTACAAAAATTGTATAAATATTCATTTTCAACCGTTTAAATGTTGGGTCGGCGTCAGTCACTTTATTGATTGATTTTTTTATGAAACTTCATGGATATGATCTTCTTATTGTCGAGATCATATCCATGAAGTTTCATTAAAAAATTCAATCAAAAAGTGAGTGAGATGATCGCCAATATTTCAACGGTCAAAAATGCATATTTATATAATTTTTTTACATATCCCCTCATCTCAATAGTATTTTTATTGAATTTTTTGATGAAAAAAATTGGAGATGATCTTTTCACCATGGAGATCATATCCATGAAGTTTCATCAAAAAATTCATTTTTTTATTATTTTAAAAAAATGATATGTAACAGGATCTGCACCATAAGGAGCCCTTATAGGCAGAGGCCTACCTATATAATAAGGAGTAAAACTTATGTATATCATAAGATGAAACTATGATGGCATCTATATGATTTATTCCTGCATTTCCTATTTTGTCCCTCAAATTTTTGATTTCCCCCTCTTTCGATACACTATAATTTATCTCCCCCTTCTCTTTAAAATTCAAAAACAAGGATAAAAGAGTAAATTGCCACAATCCAAAACCTCTCTGATATCTGTTATCAGTTACCCATTTCTACAATACACGCTTCTCCCAATTTCCTTTTTTGTTTCCCCAAATTTTTCGAAAGCTTTCCTCTCACCTCATTTCCTTTCACTTTACGTATTCACACCCACTCCCACAAACCTCTCACCTCACCTCTAAACCTCCGATTAGCTCCCACCCCCATAAACCCTCCCATCTCCAATCACCTGCTCACCTCTAACCTCCAATCCCCTTTGTTTCTCTTTCTCGGTGATCCCCTGTCAAGGTTAGGGTTTGTGTTTCGTGGCCTTGGGTTTCGTTAATTTTCATTCGTTTCGTGGCTTTCTCTGAGGTTTTGTTGGTTTCGTGGCTTTTCGAACTCAGGTATATGGTTCGTATTTTTTTAGATCTCGGGTATACTCTATGTCACCATATGTTTCTAGGTTGAGATTTCTTGGTTCAAAATTAGGGTTTTGTTTATATGTCCTAGAGATTTTGTTCAAATATATAGACTTTTTGGTTGATCTCTTTTTTATTGTAGTGTTTTGTTGTTTGAAATTCATGACTTCTAGATCTTGCTTTGCATTATAACATGTTGGGTTCGACTTTTTGGTTACTTGGGTTCAGAATCTTGGATCTCTCACGTAAACTCTCTCTCTAATTTGTATTTTAGATTTTAGGCATTTTGGGCCTGATAATTTAGGGTTTAAATCTATATTATAGACAAAAGATTTCCAATTAAACCATTAGGGTTCATTTTTGTGTTTATGTTGGTTCATCAGGTACTAAGTAGGTGACTCTAATGGTTTGGATTTTTGGTGTTCAACATAAATTAGGTATAATCTCTCTCTCTCTCTCTCTCTCTCTCTCTCTCTCTCTCTCTTTGTGTGTGTGTGCGTGTGTGTATAATTTAGGGTTTGAATAGATTTGCCACTTCTCAAACCAATAAACTGCAGAGGCTCCCCGACTCAGATTCTGGAATAATTGAGTTTAGTTCACAAAGTGTTTTGTTCAAGTGTTGATTTGAAGGACGAAAAGACAATGAATCCATTTGAGGTGCTAGCTTTTGTTAATCCTCAGCGATCCACATTCTCATTCTTGGAGGCACTTCAAATCCCAACTATAGCTGTTATTTAAGGTGCAACAATGGGTGGAGGATTGAAAATGTGAACTATTATCGTTTATCATTTGGGCCTTCAAGTAACCCACATTTTAATATAGTAAGATTTTTTATTCTAATTAATTTACCTTTGGGACTGGAAATGTGAATTGTTATAGTATTATATGGAAAGATGCAATGAATAATAATTGGGCTTATGGAGTATTTGTTAAATTACCTCTCCCACTGTATTCTCTTTCTTCCTTTTTTTAGTTTTTATGATCGTATTCTCGTGATAAATAACGAGCTTCGATTATTTCAAACTGTTCATAGTAGTGGTTTAATTTTATAAAGAAGAAAATCTTATTAGTTTCATTCTATGGAATTCAGATGCATAGATTTTATTGCAGGGGAGATTTCAAGCTGAATACCTAAAGTGATATGCACATACGTCTTATGTCTCCATATAAACCCCACTTTATCACACTTTCAAGCTTCCAACCAATCCACATATTTGAACGTACATCTCACTCTTTCTCTCTCTCTCTCTCTCTCTCTCATTACCTACTCCTGCGAACCACAATGGTCGAACTTGAATTTTAATTTGTTCACACCGATTTGATATTCATGAAATCAAATGCACCGGAACAGGTATTCTTTTGTTTTGTTCTCATCAAAGGCACCGGAACCCATATGACATCAAATGCATCGGAGCATTTTTCTAAATCAATCATGTCGGAACAGGTATACACATCTGTTGATACCAAATTTAATCTGTTGACTTGGACCAACCATATGAAGACATGTGGCTATCTACATGGCAACAACAAGCACTTCCGAGATGATCATACGCTCCGAGGAACAAGACATCTCCAAGGAACTCTTATGCTCCGAGGAACAAGATCTCCCCGAGGAACTCATTAGCACCGAGAAGCTCAGGCGGTCCGAGCTGCATCTCGAACAAAGCATTAATAGCTGGATAACCAACAGTTCAACTGGTTCATTAAATGCTTATCATTCAGACTCACACGCAAAGAGGGCATTAAATGTATTACCCTTTCATATGTATATCATTAAATGTATTACCCTTTCACATTACAGCCTCATGCTATAAATACACGGTACAATCCTCATTGTAGGGGACCGGATCCTGAATCCAAACTTGGGATCTAGAACGAAATTTCTTGTAATCTAGAATTCCCAAATAATCGGCAATAAAATAACAGTGGACGTAGGCCATTCTTCTAAGGCTGAACCACTTTAAAATCTTTTGTCTCATTTATTTATCTATGATTGAATAATTAGAGTGATCTAATTTTTTACATCAACAGATTGGCGCCGTCTGTGGGAAACGACTGGTAAAATCATTTTCTCATAAAAAGCAATCCATTACCAATGGCTGATATACCTGAATCCAGTAATCGAAACACTGGAACTCCTCCAAATCCATCTGCTCCACCAATTGTTCCAGATCTGACTGGAATGATGGCGAATCTGGCTCAGGGCCAGACCATCATGCAAGAAACTATGCGACAACTCATCCAAACCCTCCATGGCGGTGCACCACCCCGTTCCGGATCACGAAGCATTCAAAGAAATATCCGTGCGCCTTCTGTGAGTACTAGGCGTACTAGTTCATATCGCAGTGAGGAATTTGAAGATTTCTCTTATCAACCTGGACGAACTTCGTCAGTGCGAGCCACAGATACTGAACAACGTGTCACCCTCTCCCCAGAAAGGGCCAGTGCATTGGAAAGATTAAGTAGGGCCTCTCCTTTTGATCGATTAGGCCCTAGGAGGAACAAAAGTCCTCTTAATGCAGCGTCGAGGATTTTTCGACGACCATCAGATTTAAGGGAATGATCTGCCCAGTCGCGACCAGTTGCTCGTCAAGATGGATCCGCTAACCGACTAACTACTCGTCAAGATAAATCCCAGGAAGTCACTTCAACGCGATCAGTTGCTCGAACTAATAGGCCCGAGGAAGGGAATGATGCATGGAAAGGATCTATTCAAAGGCTGGAGGATAGATTAGGGGAAATGGCTAAGGCTAAGAACCCTCTACAACGAACCTTTGTTCGAGGAACACCTTTTGTCCAAGACATTGTTGATTTTCCAACACCATCAAAGTTCAAAGCACCTGTGGTGACTCCCAAGTATGATGGGAAGACTGACCCTGTCCTTCATATAGAACAATATTAAGTTGCTGCCGACATCTATGCTGTCCCAGACGAGATGAGATGCAGGGCATTCTCGGGAACTCTTACCGGATCTGCTCAGATATGGTATAATAATCTTCTTCGGGGTAAGATTTCAACTTTTCTTCAACTGGCCGAGTTATTCATCGGGAATTTTTGCTTCGGAGCAAAGCCAGTTAAGCGAGTAGCACATTTGTTAAGTGTTAGACAAAAAGCTGGTGAGAGTATTAGAGACTATATAACTCGTTTTAATAACGAGAAGCTCGAAGTCATTGATTATGAGGAGAAGACAGCGATTACTGCTTTGATGAGCGGATTGCTGCCAAACAAGTTGTACTACACTTTGGCCAAAGACCCACCTCAAACCATGTCGAACCTGATGGATAAAGCATCCAAGATTATGAATGCCGAGGAGGCTATGTCTGCGAAGAAGAATATGGACTCCAAAGAAACCAAGGGGGGAGGTGATAAAGCTAAGAATAAAGAGCATAAGAACAATGGTGGTGACAAACATTCCAAAAGTAGGTCGTCATGGGAGGTCTTGAAGAAATTTGACAATTACACACCTTTGAAGGCAAATATCAGCCACGTCCTAGAAGAAATTAAGAACAGCGAGGAGTTAAACTGGCCAAAGAAAATGAAGTCAGACCCTGACACGAGGAATAGGGAGAAATATTGCGAGTTCCATAAGGATCATGGCCATATGACCAAAAATTGCATAGCTCTTCAGAACGAGATTGAAACACTCATCCGACGAGGAAAGCTAGCAAAGTATGTTGATCGGGGAGGCGAAAGAAGAAACAATGACCGAACTAGAGAGAAGTCTAGATCTCCTCGTCGAGCAGAGGAGAAAAAGAAGAGAAACCATGAAGATGATCCATATGACGACCCCGATCTTCCCAAGAAACCAAGGCAGCTAGAACGAGAGGTATTTTCAATACGCTTTGGGTCATTTGATTGTAATGTTATTATAGGAGGAGATGCGGGAGGAGGAGACCTTACTGCAGAAAGAAAAGCTTACCTCGAAGAGGCTCAAGCTTGCTCGTACATTCAGCGAATAAATTTAGCTGAGGAAGATCGCCCCAGAAAGGTGAACAAAGAAAAATTGGTCATTGGGTTTTCAAAGAATGATCTTGCAGGAGTTATGTATCCTCATGACGACCCACTAGTGATCAAAAAGAGAATGAAGGAGGTAATGATTTCAAGAGTACTGGTTGATAACGGTAGCTCGGCAGACATCATGTTCTACTCGTGTTTCGATAGTTTAAATTTAAAGCTATCTCAATTGGATCCTTACCACAGACCCCTCATCGGTTTTGCTGGCAAAAAAGTATTTCCACTTGGGACGATCAAGTTGGATATATTCATTGGTACATGGCCTGCTTGTCAGACAGAAAGAATACGATTCTTCGTGATGGATAAGAATGTCCAGTCATCGTACAATATCATCATGGGAAGAGTAGGATTGAAGAAGTTCGAGATTGTACCATCTACAGTGCATCAGTGCCTAAAATTTCCAATAAACTTTGGAGTAGGAGTTGTGAAAGGTGATCAGAAAGTAGCTCGGGAGTGCTATTTTTCATCCGCCGAGCAAGATGAATTGGAAGAATCAAAGAAAAAGACAACTACTTATCAAGTGGATGAAGGTGCAGAAATTGAAACCTTGGTTCCTCGGGATGATTCGCAACTCGTGAAGGGTCAAGTAGTGGAAGCTACTGAAAATATCATTCTGGACGACGAACACCCTGAGCGGACTACTCAAATAGGTTCATCGTTGGAAGCCTCACTAAAACAAGAATTGATAACTTTCCTTAGAAACAGAAAACAAACTTTTGCCTGGAGTCATGAAGATATGCCTGGGATTGACCCAAACTTCTTATGTCACGAGCTCAATGTGAATAAGGAGATCAAACCTGTGAAACAGAGAAGAAGAGTATTCAGTCCCGAGAAGAATCAAGCCATACAGGAGGAAGTCGAAAAGCTCTAGAAAGCTTGCTTTATTGAAGATGTTAAATATCCAGATTGGTTAGCTAATGTGGTGATAGTAAAGAAGAAAAACAACAAGTGGAGGATGTGTGTGGACTTCACCGACCTCAACAAAGCATGCCCAAAGGATCACTTTCCATTGCCCCGAATTGATCAACTGGTGGATGCTACCTCGGGGCACGAGTTGCTGAGCTTCATGGATGCTTATTCTGGCTACAATCAAATTAAAATGAAACCTGAGGACAGGGAGAGTACTTCTTTCAAATTAGTGATAATATGGAAGTCTATGTTGACGGCATGCTGATAAAAAGCAAGAAAGCTGCCGATCATCTAGTTGACTTAAGCCAGACTTTTGATCAACTAAATAAATATCAAATGAAGCTGAACCCGACGAAGTGCATCTTTGGAGTACGAGAAGGCATGTTTCTCGGGTACATTGTCAATCAACGAGGCATTGAAGCAAATCCTGAAAAGATAAAAGCTTTAATAGGGCTGCGATCTCCAACAACGAAGAAGGAAGTATAGAGTCTCACTGGACGAGTAGCTGCACTCAATAGATTTGTGTCACGAGCAACTGATAGATGTCTCCCATTCTTCAAGACACTCAGAAAGACTTATGAGTGGAATGATGAATGTGAGAAGTCTTTTCAAGACTTGAAGAGATACTTGGGAGCACCCCCACTATTGTCCAGGCCGGTGATGGGAGAGAAATTGTATTTGTACCTTGCAATATCCGAGAATGCAGTTAGCTCGGCGTTGATCAGAGTGGAGAATGGAGTACAAAAGCCAATTTATTACACAAGTAAAGCCTTCCGAGGAGTAGAGATCAGATATCCAAGGCTGGAGAAATTAGCACTGGCGCTGATTGAGGCGAGTAGGAGAATGAGGCCATATTTCCAGGCTCATACCATAGTAGTATATACCGATATGCCATTGAGACAAGCCCTTCACAAGCCAGAAAAATCAGGGAGATTGATGTACTGGGCAATAGATCTCGGAGAATATGATATAATTTATGAACCCAGATCATCATTAAAAGAGCAAGTTATAGCAGATTTCATAGCGGAGTTCACCTATCCTGATACCCCCGAGGAGCAGAAGTTGCTCGCTAGTCAACCTGTGGATGTTACAGGATCTACAAACACAAGCCCAGACCAATTCCGATTGGTAAAAGGGCGTGTGGATGTTACAAGATATGATGTAGAGATAGTTAGGAGGACCCCGGATGAGGAATAAGACTTGTTCGCTGATCAACCTGTGGATGTTACAGTATCAACAAACACTGGCTCAGACCAACTCCGGTTGGTAAAAGGGCAAGTGGATGTTATAAGGTCATTAAGTTCGAGCTCGGACCAACTCCGGTTGGTAAAAGGGTAAGAAGAAATGATCGACGAGGAGTGACAAAAGTCTGGGGAAGATGAAAAGAAGCAGCAAATATTTCACCGAGGAACTCTGACTGATCAAAAATTTGAAGACGAGTTACCTATATGGAGGCTATATGTAGATGGCTCATCTTGCAATACAGGATGTGGCGCGGGGATAATTTTGAGCACTCCAGATGAGGTCGACATGGAATACGCTTTGCGTTTCCAATTCAAAGCTTCCAACAATGAGGCTGAATCTGAGGCCATTATTGCAGGACTTAATTTGGCAAAAGTTATGGAGGCGTAGCAAGTTATGATCTTCAGTGACTCTCAACTGATTGTAAACCAAATGATGGGGGTATATGCAGTTAGAGGAGAATTAATGATTAGATATCATGCAAAGGCAAAGGAGCTGGTATCAGAATTTACTGCTATTCAGCTGGTCAGAATCCCAAGAATGGAGAATGCAAGAGCAGACGCCCTGGCTCGACTAGCATCGGCTACTCGCACCGAGCTACGACGAACAATCCCAATTGAAGTGTTGGCTGGTCGCAGTATAGATGAAGATCGGACGATGAACTTTATCACCCTTGATTTAGGTCCATCTTGGATGGATCCTATCAGGGCGTATATTGAGGAAGGAGAGTTGCCAACTGACAAGTTTGCAGCCAAGAAATTGAAGTTTAAAGCTGCTCGGTATGTACTAACTAATGGTGTTTTATATAGACGAGGAATTATGGCAGGATTGTAGAGGTGTGTACATCCCACCGAGGTGAAAGATTTGATTGAAGAGATCCATGAAGGGTCTTGTGGAGCACATGTAGTAGGTCGGACACTTTTACAAAGGGTCGTGACGCAGGGATACTACTGGCCGACGATGAGGGAAGATTGTATAGCCTATGCCAAGAAATATGACAAGTGCCAGCGCTTTTCCTCCATCCGAAGAACTCCACAAGCATTATTGACACCCATAACTTCCCCTTGGCCATTTGTCATGTGGGGAATTGATTTGGTTGGACCACTGCCAACGACCCGAGGAAGGTTCAAGTACCTCGTCATCGTAGTGGATTATTTTACTAAGTGGGTAGAAGCTGAGCCACTCATTGATATGAAGTACGAGAAGGTTTACCAATTTGTTTGGAAGAACATCATTTGCCGATATGGTCTCCCTCATGCCTTCATCACAGATCATGGAACACAATTTAATAATGAGGAGTTTGCCGCCTATTGTCAGCAGTCAAACATTTTGAAGGTTCATTCAGCACCAGGCCATCCTCAAAGCAATGGAAAAACTGCAGTGACAAACAAAGCGGTGCTAAACGGTTTGAAGAAACGATTGGACGATGCAAAAGAAAACTGGATCAACGAGATACAATCAGTACTTTGGGCTTACAGAACTACTCCCCGAGTAGCAACTGGAGAATCACCATACATGCTGGCGTTTGGAAGTGAAGCTGTCATACCTGCCGAGTTGGGTCTCCCAACATACAGGGTATTAAATTTCAATTCCCTTGTCAGCGACTTAATGAGAAGACTGGATTTAGACATGCTCGAGGAAGTTAGAGAAGAAGCAGCCATTAGAAATGCTGCTTACCAGCAGCGAACAGCTTTGTTCTACAACAAAAGGATGAAGAAGTGCGACCTGAAAGAAGGAGACTATGTGCTGAAGAATGTAATTCAAAAGAACAATAAACTAGAGGCAAACTGGCATGGACCATACCGAGTTACAGAAGTTGTTCGACCAGGAACTTACCGAATAGCAACTCTAGAAGGCGAGGAGTTTAAGAATGCATGGAATGCAGAGCACCTGCGCAAGTATTATCAGTGATGTATATGTAACGCAGTTTCCATCAGTATGAATAAAATGAAAATATTCTGCAAGTCTCTTTGTTTATTGAAAAATTTTCGGGGAATAATAGTGCTATGCACTACTCGGCAAGCAAAATCAGACTACTCAACAAAATATACAAAAAAATTCCAAACTGTACCAACTTAGTTGGTCGACGAGGAGAAAAAATTCCAAACTGTACCAACTTAGTTGGTCGACAAGGAGAAATATTCCTAAAAATGCCAACCTGTTTGGCTAGGAAACGAAATATTCCAAACTGTACCAAGTATGATTGGTCGGGGATAAAAACCCACCAACTGTAGTTGGTCAACGAGGAGAACTTATCGACCTTGGTTGGTCGGACACATTTATTTAAAAAGACAAAAATTTACAAAGTACGTTTAGTTGGGGATAAACTCTCACTAACTATAATTGGTCGACGAGCACAATTTAACAACCTTGATTGGTTGGAAAAAATTTAAACATTTTTATACTCATTACTTTATTATTAAGTGATCGAGCAACATTACTGATACTTGTAACTTTTTTACTAAGTTGGTCGATGAACAACACAATATTGTTATCTTTTTAACTTATACATATGCACAAATGTAAAGTGTTAATATTTACAAGACAATAGCAATTAAGATTTGCAAACAGAAATGAAAGTTTTTCATTAAATTCGAAATAAATTACATTGATGATAAAAGGAAAGTTACATCGATATGAATACTAACTGTTACATTAAAAACTCATATTCTATTGGTCTTTTCCCCTCAGCTTTCGATACAGGTTCCTCGCCAGCAGGCGGATCATTTAAAGACTGAGGAGAATTGATGAAGTTCAGATCCTTCAGCATCCTGACGTTCATCACAGAAGGTCGATCTAGAAGATGCTCGGGATGAGATACCTCAAATTGAGAATGTTAATTGTAGTCACCGAGGTATTTCGCTATTAAGCTCCGAGGAATGGCACGAGCTGGGATCCATTCCATGTCCAAATTATACGGTGGCTTAGGCAAGTCGAGCAATTCGGGATCATGGTAGTCCCACAGATAGTGTCCTTGTTCGAGCTTCAGCACACCTAAGGCGTTCAGCCAGCCTTGCTTGTAGCCCTTATTATTGGCATTCTGGTTACGGTCGTCCAAGTGAAATAATGCTTCGTTGTATCCAGCCATCCAAAACTCCCTGGGCTGTTTGTGGAATTGATATGTTAGCCTTTCAAGCTTCTCGTGGAGACTATTGACAAAAAGCTCATTAGTTTCCAACACTGATATCTTTGTAGAAAGTTATTTTTCCAGGTCTCGAATTTTCTTTGACATATCAGATAACACCTGGTTCTTCACCTTTAGTTGGAAGGCCTGGTTCTCTAAGGCAGATGCTGCCCTCTGTTCCTCGACAAGAACCCAAACTGCTCTTCCTCGACCCCGAGAAGCTCTTGCTCGTCCCCGAGGAGATGTGGAAGTGCCCGACCTCCTCAAGGTGTCCAACTCTTGCCTCAATTTGGCATTCTCAACCTCTAAAAATGAAAATCCCTCGTCAGTCACTGGGATTATAGCTGTTGAAGAAGAGGCTGCAGACTTCAACTGTGCTAGCTCTTTCTGCAAATTGTTATTCTCTTGCTCCAACAGCTCAGCAATCTGTCTACATGCTTTAACTTCACCCTTTAGGGTTCTCTCCCTGACATCATACCCAGCGATGAGCTTCTCGTAGCCCTTCTCGGCAGAAAGCTGCTGATACCTCTTCTTATACCCTTCATGCAACTGGGCAGTCAATTCCTTGTACTGATTCTGAAGGTCTTCTAGGGTACGTTGAAGATCCTCAATCATTTCATAGTAAGCCACATTATTGGCCACAGCTCGGTCAAGTAAGCACTTCAGGTACTGATAAGCTTCGACTGCTTGTTCTGAAGCATCATGACCAAGGATGTCGGCAACTTCTGATGCACTCAGGTCTGTGTGACCAGCCTTATAATATTCATTACATTGCTGCATTAGCTTTGTATCATTGGCAGATAGCAGATCCATCCTGGCCAGAAACTAGCAGACAAAGAAAATACAATCATCAACAAGAAGATCAGGATAAAAAAGAGACAATTGTATGGAAGAAAGAACTCATGTTTTATTAGATCATGAAATTTGAAGTTACAAGTTTTGAGTTACATTTGACAAACAAAAAAGAAAAATAGAAAGAGAAAACCGAACAACACTACACCTTTTCCTTATCTCCCAAAACCTTCTCGGGAGGTTGGGAAGAGGAGGCAGGTTGCTCGGAGGGAACTGTGACTTGCTCGGAGAGCACCAATGTTGCTCGAAAGAAGAAACTCCTTGCTCGACAGCATGCTGACTGGTTAAGGCATTTTCTCCCACTATCATTGAAGATTCCTCAGAGGTAGCTTCGTCCTCTTCTAATTCTCCTGGAGTAGGAGGGGGACCAGGGATGTGTCTCTGGAAGAGCTCGGATGATTCATCGACCTTCAATTCCTGAAGGGCAGCAACCCATCCGTCCCTAAAATACTTTACACTGCCATAATCCACTTGAGAGACCATGGCAGCACATCCCTTATCCCAACCTTTGTCCCAGCCAGAGCTGAAGGACTTCTTCACGGCAGCTTTCCTTTTGGCCTTCTCCAATGCAAGCTTCTCAGACAACAAAACATCAGCAGCCTTTAATTTTTGTTCAGCTTCCTCCTTCTGCCGAGTTATTTCCTGGAGTTGGACCAACCTCTCTTCAGTAGCCTTGAGTTTATTTTCAAAATCCTCAGCAGTCTTGAGCTTCACATAGAGCTCTTTATTAGCCTTCTCCAAGGCATTCACTTTCCTCTCCAAATCCCTGGAGGCCTCAGCAACCCGAGTTTTCTCCTGCTCGGAGGAAGCGAGTTTCTTCTCCCAGACTGCTTTATCAGTATCGTACCTCTGGCGAGATTCATCCAAGGACTTGGTAGCTTCTTCCAGAGCTCCCTCCACACTGGACGAGGAGCAAGAAGCTTTGATTGCTTCATCCTTCTTAAGGATTATGTTGAGACAGCTCGTCAACTGTAAACAGAAAGAGAAAGAAAAGTCAGAAACAAATATGAGAAATAACAAAGGAAAATATGAAAAGATTCAAAGTAAAGGTACTTACTGAAGCAAGATGACGAGCAGCCAAAGAAGTAACCATATCCCGGGTAAGGTTATCTTCGTTACCTTACACCTCGGGAATGGTCAAGGACTTTACCGAGCTCATGTCAGAGCTCAGGGGAACAGATGTGGGAACTCTAGTCCCAGCAGCAGGGGGATGAATAGTGGTGTCAGGCAAATTGACCGAGGAGCTCTTCTTCAGCCTCCTCGGGGAACAGGTATAACCAAGGAAGAATCCTTGGTCGGTGATATCACAATCACCTTTCCAGGAGCAGCAGAGCTGCTCGGAGCCACTGCGGGCTTATCAGCAACCTTCTCGGAGACTTTAGCAGGAGTAGCTGGAGGATCTGCACCAGTCTTCTTTGTCCCCTCCTTTGGGGGATCAATCTTAATCCTTTTTACCTCCCCAGAGCCGAGGCAGTTTTCTCAAACAGAGCAGGAGTCCTTCTCTTCTTCATCCTTTCGCTCAACGGAACGTGAGATTCTGGCGAAGAACTTGCAGAGGGTGGTACTGGCTCTGCTTCACTGATCACTGGACGAGCAGTGAAAGAAGTTATATAGCTCTTGTATTGGAGCAGATGGGAGGCTGATCAAATGTGCTCGTCAGCAACCCTTTGATGTAGACCCCAGATAAGTCCCAAATGCCTTAGATTGACATTTGTTTCTTTTGGGCACTTTCTCTTGCTATCAACTGCAAATAAACACATATTGTTATCAGTAACACATTTTATCAAACATGAAACAAACATGATTTCAAGATAAATAAAATAAAATAAGTATAACCTATCCCATTGCCATAAGGAGGGCATCTGGGACCCTGGTAAACCTCATCTCCGGTTAAAGGAGGGTGTTGCCAATTTTTTACAACAACCCCATGTTCAAAATAATCCCTGTTGGCATCAGGGAGATTGACTACTAAGGCCCTATTTATAAACCTAGTTTTCAAATAATAAATATTATCATTAACTGCCCATCTATAGCAGTACATGATTTCTGGAATTCCTATACAAGTTCTATGCACTTGATTTAATTTATGCACCCCATTAACTATTCTCCATGTGTTGGGGGCTATTCGTGCAGGAACAACATCAAAGTACTGACAAAATTCCAGACATAGAGGATTTGGTGGAAAAAAAAATCCACACTCAGCAAAAAAAAGACTGGGGAACCAATGTCCCTCAGCCAAATTGAAATAGTTGGAAGGCTCAGAAAGCTCTTCCAAGACGACCC
This sequence comes from Sambucus nigra, assembly GCA_949130495.1. Taxonomy (NCBI): domain Eukaryota; kingdom Viridiplantae; phylum Streptophyta; class Magnoliopsida; order Dipsacales; family Adoxaceae; genus Sambucus; species Sambucus nigra. Next base: position 172,289,061 of record OX422212.1, on the reverse strand, counting down.
AAGAGGGAATGGAAAAATCAGAACGAAATTTCTCAAGAGACTCAACAGGATAAACCATGGTGAATAAAGAAATAAAGATGAAGGAAGAAGATCTTACAGGAAAAGAGTAGAGCTGATGACGACAGACGATGGAAGAGATGAGTACACAAGAGAGTAGAAGATGATGAAAAACTCTAAGATGAAAATTTGAAAAGATAGAAGACAATGGAAGTCTCTGTGAAGTTTAAATACCTTGCCTTGGGAACTGGCGAAGTAATGATTATAAAAAGGACGATTACGTTACTGGCGGCTAAAAAGGCATTAAATATTGGCGCGGGAATCAAAGCGAACAACAGCGGCTAAAAAGGCGAAAAGTGACGCGGGAAACGAAGCGAGCAGAAAAGTCCAAAAAGCATGATTCTACGAATTGAGATGGAGAAATTAATACAAAGGAGATGATCCTAAGAATCAGGAAGAATTATTTAAAGCTACCGTATTCCGAGAAAGAATGTTCCATATTCCTCAAATTTTGAGCTACGAAACATTGGGGGCTTCTGTTGATACCAAATTTAATCTGCAGACTTGGACCAACCATATGAAGACACGTGGCTATCTACATGGCAACAACAAGCACTTCCGAGATGATCATACGCTCCGAGGAACTCTTACGCTCCGAGGAACAAGATATCTCCGAAGAACTCTTATGCTCCAAGGAACAAGATCTCCCCGAGGAACTCATTAGCACCGAGAAGCTCAGGCGGTCCGAGCTACTCAGGCGGTCCGAGCTGCATCTCGAACAAAGCATTAATAGCTGGATAACCAACAGTTCAACTGGTTCATTAAATGCTTATCATTCAGACTCACACGCAAAGAGGGCATTAAATGTATTACCCTTTCATATGTATATCATTAAATGTATTACCCTTTCACATTACAGCCTCATGCTATAAATACACGGTACAATCCTCATTGTAGGGGACCGGATCCTGAATCCAAACTTGGGGATCTAGAACGGAATTCTTAGAATTCCCAAATAATCGGCAATAAAATAACAGTGGACGTAGGCCATTCTTCTAAGGCTGAACCACTTTAAAATCTTTTGTCTCATTTATTTATCTGTGATTGAATAATTAGAGTGATCTAATTTTTTACATCAACAACATCAATCGTTTTTCAAATCAATCATTTTATTCAATTGCGTCGGGACAGGTATGTAGATCTGCTTTCTTAGGGATTTCTTTATATGGATTTGGGGTTTTTGTTATTTTCGTGTATATTCTTCTATATTTGCTCATATTGTTGTTGGTTTTGGTTTTGGTTTTGGTTTTGGTTTTGGTTTTGGTTTTGGTTTTTGTTGTGGAATAAGATTGTTGTGATGTTTTGGATCTCAGATTCGTTGTTGTGTTGGTTGTACAATCGCACATGTGCATGTTTTATTTCAATAGACCTTTTTTTGTTCAACAATCGCACATTTCTTTTATTAACTCAGTTTTGATGCCTTTTGCAGGTTTTATTTACAACATCGAAGATCGATTCACTACAAATCAAGCCGAATTTACATCTAGTATTTCTCATGCATATCTAGGTGTTATTTTTTGTGTTGACTGATTTGGGGGCTCACATGCTATACAATTGATTGTGTTCATTTTCTTTATTTTTTCCCTGAAAGCCATGGATGATTTTTTTTCGAACCATTACATTTTGATTTATACGTTGGTGAAAAATTTATGAAACGCATGGCAGGGAGGTAAGATTACTTGAAAAAAAAAATTGTTTTATTTTTTTCTTAAAAAAAAATAGTTTTGGAACCTTTTGGATTTTTAATCCCTAGCATGTTTACTTTTTGAAAAAATGACAAGGTGTAATTAATTTGTTATACTTTTTATTCAATTATTTATATCTCTTACTTTAGTTCATAAATATTTTGGTTTGGTGTGTACATTTGTCAACCAATGGCAGTCACGAGATCTTAAAAAGTACTACTTCCAACAGAGAAAATAATAATCGTGCACATCTTCACGAGTTTCTGCAATTAAGGGATATAATAGGACTGAACTTGCAAGCCTGAACTATGAGGCTATCGTCTTATAGAGCATGTCCAAGTATGCATGAAAATCGATTTCGTCTTTATAAGTTTTTGAGATGGGATGAAACGGGCCAGGAATATGGTTCAGTTGGATGGCTATGCTTGAGTTGCACGCAATTAGGGTCGGCCAGCTATATTTGGGGGCTCAAGACCGACTTATAAAATGGGGTCTCCTATATAATAATTTTTTTTATGAAAAGTACATATCTATTTTTACAAGATAACAAGAAACGAACAAAATAGAATACACAATAATTCAACAATTAATTTAAAAAATTCCAACCACAACAAAATAAAGGAACAATGAAACCTCTTTTGTTGAAAAATAGAAAGCCCTTCCTCATTAAAAAAATCCCGAAGAAACACTAAAAAAATTAACATCATTAGAATAAAAAAATTAATAACAGATTAAAAGGAGTAACAAGATTAATAACAAGAACTTAACAAAAAAATTAGCAGGCAGAACTACAATTAAAAAAATAATAGATTAACAAAAAAAAATGATAACAAGAACATATAACTTTCTATTCACTTTTAAAATACATCTTTTAAATCCCAAAAAATAAATGCTATTTCTTACAAATCTAAGTGTTTAAAAATTAAAAAAAAAATGACAACAAAAACTTAACAAAACGACAACAAGAACAGATAAAAAAATGACGACAAGAAGACATAACTTTCTATGGACTATTAAACACCTAGATTAGTAAAACAACAACAGTTAAAAAAATTAATAAAAGTAATTAACAGATTAGTAAAAAAATAGCATTCATGTTTTTGGATTTAAAAAACAATATGAACAAGAACAACTTAACAAAAAAATTAACATCATTTTACAAGTGTTTAACAAATTAATAAAAAAACAACATTTATATTTAACAGCGATGAAGATTTCAATCTAAAAAATTAACATGAGATGATGAGAGAGAGTTAACAAAAAAAAATAATACAAACATCTTGAATATTTTTGGATTGAAATTTGAGAGTATTGTAAGCATTTAAAAGATGGTCGATTTTTTAGAGATGATGACAGAGAGTTTAAATGGTTGAAACTTGGATGGAATTTAGAAAGTTGGTGTTGGGTGGGGTGGGAGCCATTTTTTCTAGTTCTAAAATGAGTGTGATGAATAATTAATTAATGGCACATATTTACTACCCCAACCAATCTACCAACCATCCAACTACCTAATAAATATTTACCCCTATAAATATTGACCTGTCGAACTTCATTTCCATAACCCCAAAATTACAGCTCTTAAGTTATCTACATATGGAGGTAAATTTTTTCTCCAATGTTTTCTCAGTTTTTAATGGTTTGGTAATATTACGATTATGTTAATATCGGTTACTAATTAATTTATTTTGTGGATGATTTATGTCACAACTCCCAAACTCTTATCATTAATTTTTTTGCATAATTAATTTGCCTAATAATTTATCCAATAATTTATGTCACATTTATTTATTTAGAAATTAATTGTTAATAAAAAATAATAGTCAATATGATTTAGTCATTAATTCACCCAAAAATACAATAGAAAAATTTATAGAATTTTTATTCCATTTAGTGAGTTTTTCCAGTCATTTTATGTCACGTGTTATTATTTAGCAATTATTTTTAGTAAAAACATAAAACTCACTTAGTTTTAGTTAGTAATTCCCCCTTAAATAACAATAACTAATTTTATATAAATTTTATTTAGTTTAGTGAATTTTTTAGCTATTTTTTATGTCAATAAATAGTTAACCAATAATATATGTCACGTCTAATTCTCTAGCCATTATTTATTAGTAAAAAACTAAAACTTTAGCATATTTTCTCCGAATTTGATACTTAGACGTGACATTGCAGTTTTAAAAATGGAAGAACTTGGAAAAAGAATTAGACAGATTGTTGGGTTTAGAAAGAGTCGAAAAAGACGAGAAGAACAACCGAGCCTGAACATCCTTTTTTCGAGCACCCTATCGTATTTGAAAACTATAGGCGTATTATGGACGACTATGATCACATCAAAGCATCTCCGGATACGATCACAAATGGCAATACAATTAAAATGCGTGATAATTGGCAAAGTCTAAAAGCCACCTACCAACATTTAAAGGCATATCCCGATTTAATTAATTAGAGAGAACTATTGGACGTTCAAATTACAAAGAGAAATTAGGCGTTGGTACAAGAGCTCGATGAATGCCGGTGGGACACAACCAACACGTTCCAACTATCGGGAGGGGAATTGACCATAAATCCATACAATTTTACCATTTTGACTGGTAATTTATTTTTATTTTTAAAATTACATGAATAGTAGTATTGTTAGAATAAAAAAATAATTTCCATATGATTGTTGTCCTTACCATCTCGCAGGTATCCCCGTGGGAAGAGGTCCTATGGTGCCGATGAATGATGGCAAGCATTTGGTGGTACTTGACGGGAAAACTCAGATTCATGTTGACATTATACATAAATATTTTCCCGGCATTGAACCAAATTGTATCGATTCCTGTGGGGTAAAAATTACAAGTCTGAATAAGTGGTTTGAGGCCATTAAATTAAATAATTTGAATGTGGGCACTGAGGAAATAGCTCGGGTGTTTTTTTTTTTTTCGGACATATTTTTTCCCCACCACAAAAAACAATGTTCCTATAGGGTTGATGGTCTCTTTGGAAGATTTTGACATTGTTGGGCTATACAATTGGGGTTCAACAATTCTAGCCCCCATTTATTACTCTCTACATGTTATGTCAAGAGGACATATAGACTCATTGAATTATTTTTGGCAACTCGTATTGGTAAGTGTTAATAAGTGAAATCCTCCGTATTTAATTGCACTTTATCGAAATTATATATTTTCTAATACTCATTATTGTTTTGTAGTTCGTCGGTTATGAGTACATACAGCGGACGTGTCCTTTACGAAGGGTGGATACTGGTGACTGCTGGTCTGGGATCAATCGGTGGAAGAAACTAAACTGGCTTACTCACAAGAAGACAAAGGGGATAATATAATATAATTTTCCCACTACGCAAAGTCAGATTGAAATGAGGTCACCGGGTTCAATCAGTTGTCTAACTTACTCGGGGTCTACTATGGAGATGAATGCCTATGTTCAACATGCAAAGTACATATCGTTCAAACGATGTGTTCTGATGGAACCTCAGCAAGGCGGGACAAATTACTTGGGTGATTGATGCCGAAGACACATATCCGGTGAAATTTGCAAACTTAATAAACCTCCCCCCGTATATGTTGAGACTACCATTATTATCGTGATAGTCTTGGAATTATTGTAGAGGATACGGACCCAAACATTTAATTATCTCTCAAGACGTGTATGACAGTTACTGGAAGCAAGTGTCCCTAGGTCATGTCTTGCCACCCCTCTATCGAGCAACCAACACAAATGTTATAAGCCCCAACGCACTACCATACCACATCCAGATACCCACTATCCCTTCACAAGAACCTAGCCCTTATGAAACTCCCAAAAGTCATTGACGTACCAATGAACCCCCTTGACTTGGGATACACCCTTTTGAAGTCTTGCTAGAGTACCCATATTGATTCCAGTTCCACAACCGGATTGGATCCAGGTCGACAAAGAAGTAGTGCCGGAATAAAATGACCTCCATTCAAGTAATTGGGAATTAACAAATTATTGGCAGTCCTCAAGATCCACTGCTTTAGGTGCAGTCATGCATCTTAAAAAATACTGGAATGATGAGTGGATAGACTTACGAGGAAGCTTGAAGAAAATGGTATATCTCACGAGCGACCTACACCCCCACCTAATTTTTCCAGCGGTACATTTATGCCCTTCTGCAGCCCCACATAAGATCCCAATCCATCAATATATCAACCCACGATGAATGATATTGGTGAATATGAAGGTTCCAGCCAATCGGGTCCATCCACAAAAAATTATGACATGTTCGATGTAGTTACTTTGGATGATGTAGATTGGAATTTCGTTAATTATCAATTCTAGAATGTATTGTTCAGAAAAACTGAATGCATTGATTGGTGATTACGGATTATGTTTACATAGTATAAAAGTATTTATTTATAATAATTGCCATTACAGACATCCATTACATGAAATCCATTTCATATAATATAAAGAAATACAAGCGGGCAATAAAACATGACATGAATCAAAATAATATGAAATGAAATACATCCGCTTTAATAGCATGAAATGAAACAATTCCTAGTGAAAGTCTTTCCAATAAGAATTCCTCCTTAACGCACACCATGTAATTAGGTTGTCGAAATTCTCGACATACGTGCGGATGTATGAATTCACTACATCCTCATACACATTGTTGTCCTCATCCAACAGTTGCATTTCTTCTTCTACGCGATTGAAAATGTTATCAAATTCCTCAATGTAATCTTTATTATCCAACCAAGTATCCATTGGGTTACGCCCACTCTGATAATCGTGGTTAGGGAGAAAATCATAATATTTATCAACGATTATTTCCCACGGGGTCCTTAGCTCATTAGCTTGTGTACTCTCACTATCAAACTGACCCTGAAGGTAGTTAAAAACTCATCCATCACATCTCCGTAACCACCTATTTTTCTTAATAACACTCCCTAAGTCCATCCCTATTTATAGCTATAAAAATAACCATATTTTTCGGGCTAATTATCCCTCCCCTACTCTTCAACATTTGATCTTTCGCCTCAGATCTTCTGCCCTAAATCCCCCGCCCATTGTCATCCGCACATATTATCCCGCCCTCAATCTTCTGCCACATATCTTTCATCCCAAATCTTCCACCCCATATCATCTGTGCATGTTGTCCCACCCTCTGAATTAAAAACCTTTATATAAACATCCATTTAGTATCCTAGAAATTCACCAACGAATTACAACCTAGCCAAAATGGAAGAGTGCCAAAAACTCCTTGTTGATCAGTCATCCAACCTCGGGGAGACGGAATATTATGATGAACTACTTACCCCTCAAACCTCAAACACCAATAAAGCTAAGAAGGAAAAGAACATAGTTATGTTTCGAGAGCCGTGATTGTGATTGGAGAGAAGAATACAACTTCCCACCTGACCCAGTTCCTATGTTTCGAAACTCTCTCGAGCAATATTATGCGATTGGGGCAAGGACATTGCATATGCATGATAAAAGGAATCATTTACATCTTCAAGAAGATCTCATTGAACATATTTGGGAACACTTTGCCAACACAAGTGTGTGATCGGTTCTGATGTAATCCGAATCGGTCCGGGTCCTGGGATTAATTTCTCTTCATTTTCTTATCAGTTTCTCATGATTATCACTCATCTTTCAAGGAACATAACTTTTGCTCCGGGACTCGGATTTGGACGTTGTTTCTTCCTACGTGCTTGTAGACTCGCTGTCTTAAACTTTTATTTTGATTCCTCATCTTAAACTTTCATTTTGAGTCCTCGTTTGGATTTCAGCTGCAAATTACTCGAGGTCTTAAACTTTTATTTTCTTTTTTTTTTACTTTTGGTTTCTTTCTTTCTCTCATGCATTAAATACCTGTAAAGTTTATGAGAAATATACAAAATTTTGGGTATTTGTTAGAAGATATTAGTATCACTGATATGAGATAAATCAATGCATTTTACATCGCTCGAGGTGATAAAAGCCTCTAAATTAAAGGGACAAATCAGAAGAATTTATGCCTAATAAATCCCCCCTAACTTAGAACTTTGATTGTCCCGAGCAATGTAAAAGAATCAAAAGCATGGTCAAACTCTAACTAAGGATAGAATACCCCTTTCGTGGGAAAATGATTGCATTTAGCATATGCAACAAGCCTTTAAACCCCTAGGTTACCCTAGTAGGACGAGTTGTGTCTCGTGAGGGTTTGCATGGAATATACCCACAATGGTCAGGTTAAAATCATATTCACAAGTCTCAAATCATAGTGTGTGTGTGTGTGTGTGCGAAGCCAAAAATCAAACCGTAAATTTTCACCGATTGATCATTACGTTACTTTTTGAAAATTCGTTTTGATTTCAAAATCTCACAGATACACTCATAAACGAATCACTCGGAATGTGGATATTTTCTCTCGGTATGCATGATATATATGAGTAAATGTAATGGATACGAATTCAAGCACACAACTTTGAAAAATATAATATTTGAGGTGAAAAGATCTCTTCATGGGATTACGATTATTGAGAAACTGGAAACATCATCTCTTAGTCACACCATTTTAATCTCTTTTATTATTTTTTTTCTGTCTTAGCTCTTCACGCGGTAATTAATTTCGCAATTCGGACTCTGTTATGACTTGATCGGGTTGTAAGGTATACTGAGTAAAATGGGATTGATTGGGAAATTCAGAATTGGAAACTTATCTTAGTATGTCCATTTGTGCTTTTGCAGACTTTTGCTCATTTTCTCTTCTTTTTCTAATTTTTTTTTCTATTTTTCACTTTCATTTTTTTTTCTTGCTATTTTTGCTGAGCATATTTCTATTTTTCTTGCCCTTTTTTATGCATTTTTTGGACTTTATTTTTTACTTTTCACTTTTCACAATTCCAGGCCAATTGGGTTTTTCGAGTTATCAAACGAAAGGAAAACGTTTATTAGGCTCAATTGGGGTTGCAAAGGGGATGAAATTTTCTTTACTTTTTCTTATCAAACGAGGGACTACTTCATTGCCCAAATTACTAAATGCTTTACCATATGTGCCTCGAGATTAATTTAATTTTAGAGATATATTTAGCGCGCTTTTTGAGACAACATCGCACACATTTCCTATAACCAGTCAAAGCAAAGGTATTGAGATTCTCAATGACTTTTTTTAAACACTAATTGAACTTTGAGTTAACCATTAATTCGGATTGATTTAAAAACTCGCCTAAAGCGATAGGCTCGAATTCTCACCAGGTTGGTTAATCTCCACATTTATTCGTTAAGTCGTTAATTTTCGCTCAATTTCCATCTTTGGTCAATTTCGCCTTTGTGCATTTGATTTTTTTACAACTTGATACAAAAAGTTTGTGACATTTTTGAAGTTTTTAAATTCCAATTTTCATTTATTTTGAAGAAAAATATTTTTTGACTTTTTTAAAAAATTTCAATCTTTTTAGGAATTTTTGAAATTTTCTAATTTTTTTGGGCTTTTAAAAATTTGTGAAGTTGTAGAAATACGCACTTGTCATCTCCCCCCCCCCCCCCCAAACTTAGAATTTTTCACTGTTCTCAATCAAAAGGACTAAAATCTAAATAAAAAAGAAATAATAAGTGCAAAAATAAAACGAACAAATATTAAAATGCAATAAGACACTATATGACACCAACACGTGACTAAAAAACTACAATAAAAAATCACCACATACACGTCGGGGGTGCGACGACTTCTCACCTCTCCACAAACTCACCCGACCCCTTGTACGGGATTTGTTTCTCTCGTAGTTTCCCTCGTCTTCCTGTTATAAGTAAATAGTCGAAACAAGTTAGGCTCAGTCCCATAGATAAAGGAGAAACTATGGGATTCGTGATATCTCACTGGGAAGGGATCCTCGTGGTGCCTAATTGAATCTTTGCCTATGTGCACAGACTTGGAGGGGACATCTCAATTTCTTTTAGTTTCAGGAGTGCATGAGTCGGGCTCTAAATCGGACGATACTTGAGTTTTTTCCTCAATTGCATTAGAGGAATCAAGTGGTAAGGGTGGACGGACAGAAAAAAGGAATTCATCTATTTTATCTTTCCAATCGCTCTCTCCTAAATGACTAAAAGAGTCCAATAATGGTTGGACTTTGACATTAAGGTTCTCATCCATCGGCCCTTATTCTTTCTCAAAGTCTTCAGACTCATATCGCCTAACTCTCTCTCATGATTAATTTCCACATCCTCTCTTTTAATCTCCTCTAACCGCCCTCCTCCGCTCGTGCCTACGTTCTCACTCTCTCTCTCTCAATCACGATCACTAAACACACCTCCCCTACTTCTTGCTTAACGTCAGAAATTCCGATCTTACATGGTGCAACAAGGCATACCCCTAACGACTCTCGCATGTGAGTCCTCTCATGCTGGTGTCCTATAACTTCCGTAAGATCCGTCTCTCTTGACTCACTCTCATCACCCTCGGACTTGGTGTTATTAAAGATATTTGTCTCAAGGGTCATGTTCCCAAATGTTTGTTGCATTCACCCATTTAGAGTATTAATAACTGCATTAGCCGAGGCTAGGAATGGGAGGCCAAGAATGATGGGAACATGATTTTTTGGGAGAATGGATGGCTCTTTATCACAAATGACAAAATATACCGGGAAGTAGAAAGTGTCAATTTGGACGATCACATCTTCGACGATCCTCCGAGGCATCTTAACAGAGCGATCCGTGAGTTGGAGAGTCATATTCGTGGGCTATAGGGGCCCAAAGTGTGGTTGCTTATAGATGGAATAGGGGAGGATATTAACACTCGCCCCTAAATCTATTAGCGCTCTTTTGATATGGTTCTTCCCCATGACGCAAGAAATGGTGGGTGCACCCAGATCTTTATGCTTTAATGAAAGGTCACTCATCAATACCGAACTGAAGTTTTGTGTCAAAAATATATTTTTCTTTACCTTGAGCCTACATTTTGCCGTGAGTAAGTCCTTAAGAAACTTAACGTAAGCGGTAATTTTCTTGATGGTATCTAGAAAAGGTAAATTGATCTTTACTTGGTTAAGAATGTCGAGAACATCATCACGGGAGGTCCTTTTTTGAGACGGAGCTAACCGTTGAGGGAACGACGCAGCAGAGGGTGGTTTCACTATGATCTTGGACTCACTAGTTTCGTCCTCATCATCACTTTTATTTAAGGGGGAATCTTCGACCTCTTTTGTGTTGGCCGAAACCTCCTTATCGTTGAGTATATCGCATGGGGGAGGTGATAAATTAATAACTCTCCCACTATATAGAATTGTAATTGCACTACATTGCTTTGGATGGTCGTGGGGTATAGTACTAACACTAGAATGACTTGGCGCTATCTTTGGTCTTGGGCCAAAAACTTACCCTTTTCTTGGATACTCATGGATGCTTGCAACTTAGAGATGTTCGCATTGATGTCAAAAAATATGCAATTATACTTAGCATTGGTTATATTTTGGGACTGGATTAATTAGTTTGTAGTATCCTCAAGGTTTCTTCGCGGTGGTGTGATGTACGGTCTGGGAGGTTGTGCGTGCATATTTCCTTGCATATGTGGTGTTTGTTCAAAGTGTGGGGGATAGAGGAGGGGAAATGTGAGAATTAGGATTCAACGCAGCATGTTGTTGCCCATAGCAAAAATAGGATGGTTTTTCCATGAAGGGTTGTAAGAATTTCCATGCGGGGCACCGAAATTACCCTTAAATCCTCCTACACCATTTACTTACTCCTGAAGCATGACATTGTAGGCAGGAACCATCGGGCATTACTCTGTTGAATGTCCCCCCTCACAAATAGCACAAACCTTTTAAATGGGTGCGTGGATGGAGTCAGTTATTTCTCTTACCCGTGCTTCGAGTAATTCTCTCATGCCCTTCTCAAATTTATCGATTCGACAGTCTATCAAGGTATCTTTGTCCAATGGTAAACACCGAATGCCGATGCAGTGCTGGACGCTTGACGAGGTCGATTTTGGGCGCTAGGGTCGGATGTTTCCCACGCTTGAGTAGTCTCGGCGACATATTTTAGGTGGATCTCAGCATCATTAGCATCTAGATCGATAAAGGGTCCATCACACATTATTTTGACGAGTTGTTTGGAGTTTATGTTCAGCCCATGATGGAAGAAATAGATGATTTGTTATTTATCAAGACCATGGTGAGGGCATGAAATTAATAACTCGTTAAAATGCTCAAAACATCAATCGATTGGCTCATTTTCTAGTTGTCGAAAAGTTTAAATTTTGAGCCTTAATGGCGTTCATTTGATGCAGAGGGATTTTTGAGAAATTTGGATTGCAACTCTATCCATGACATAATCGAGTTTGGAGATAAAGACCATATCCATGTCTTAGCTTTATCCTTTAGAGAGAACGAAAAAAGCTTGAGGCGGATCACATCTTTTGTGCATGTTTGATCGCTAAAGGTCTCGCACGTCTCCTCAAACTCACGAACATGGAGATATGGTTTCTACGGCTCCATTCCATGATAAGTGGGAAGTATTTGTATCATCCCATTCCTAAAGTGAAATTTTCCTGCATTGTACAGGGGTAGAATGCATCCTGGAGTGACTAATCGCTCGGGATATAAGAATTGTCTCAAGGGGATATATGTTGCATCTCCTTCATCCGTACCATAACTAGATTCATCAGACATGTCTCTCTATTTAAGCGACTCAGTATCCTCACTCGGTGTGCTCAGAGTGTAACCTAAATTGTAACCTGACTCGTAATTCGAAAGATCACTCGAAGTGTAACTTGCAATGGAGTTTGGCGGTATAAGAGGTGGCACCCAAAATTGAGAAACGTTAGGAGTGTGTTGGCTATCAAGATCGTACACAACTAACAGATTCTCATAAATGCGATATGGAGTTGATTGAGGAGTTTTTTGCAGATTTTGCATGAACGGGCTTCTGAGAGATGTTGTATCTTTTTGGATTTTTTTTATTTTCTATTTTTTTTTAGATTTTAATGAAATTTTTGTCAAAGTTTTAGATTAACGCAATCTAACCTACAGTCTACCAAGAACCCTAGTTTTTTTAAAAGAGAAAGTAGATAAGAACCCTATAATCTCACAAATTACAGTTGTTAATTCTCAATTACAATTTCTGTAGTAAAGTTGATTTCTTTCTCTTCTTTATTGTTTGATTTCAATAATTCTTGCATGATTAGTTTATTCCCAATAGATATTACATCTTTATTCTTCTTTAGAAGTAATTTCATCATGAGTTTAGTTGCATGCACCATAGAAACCCTAATTTTTGTTAATCGCACCTTGCTAGGCTAGACTTTTAGAGGTTGGGATGCATGAACCAAACCCGATGTGGTTTGAATGTGTGTAAAATTAGTTCCCTGAATTAAGTAACTGATTGAATTATGTTGTGTGGTGATCATAACCATTGTAGGACTTTTGATCTCGTTTGCCCTAGGTAATCGGGATGCTTAAAAGTGCGATGCGCGTGTAGCTACTACAACACCGCTTTATTATTACTTTTGATTGTGTATGATGCGGTCTAGTAACCTCATATATGTAATGCTTGAGATTAATAAAGACTGGATTTAATCAATTATCTAATTCATAACTAGTTTTATCAAATGTGTATCTAGTTTGTGCATATATAGCCTCAAGTGCAAGACTTTCGTGCAAGTAATAAACCCGGAAATACGAGGTCGAATCCATAAGGAAATAGGATGAGTACTCGTGACGACGAACGGTAAGACGGTCAACCTTAACCTGACTCTAAAAAGAAACGAAAAAAGGGATTGAAGTGGTAAAATTTCTATAAACTAAATGCAAGTTAATTAAACTAATTATGAAACTAAACATGCAAGAGTAAGATAATTATGATTTACTAAGTATTAATGGGAAAAATAGGTTAGAATGCAATCCCCTGGCCCTAGCAATTCACCGAATATAAAACTAGTTATGAATTAAATAATTGATTAAATCCAGTCTTTATTAATCGCAAGAATTACATATATGAGGGTATTATCCCGCATCATACCTAATCAAGAGTAAGAATAAAGCGGTGTCGAAATATCTAACATGCGCGTCGCACTCTTAAACACCTCAGTTACCTAGGGCAAACGAGGTAAAAATACCTACGACGGTTCTAACTGCCACACAACACGATTCGATCGTTTACTTAATTCAGGGAACTAATTTTACACACATGAAAACCACATCGGGTTGGGTTCATGCATCCCAACCCCTAAAATTCTAGCCTAGCATGGTGAAATTTATAACAACTAGGGGTTTCTACGGTGCATGCAACTGAAATCATGATAAAATTACATCTAAAGAAGAATAAAAATGTAATATCTAATGGGATTAAACTAATCATGTAAGAATTATTATAATCAAACAACAAAGAAGAGAAAGAAATCAACTTTACTATAGAAATTGTAATTGAGAATTAACAACTGTAATTTGTGAGCTTCTAGGGTTCTTCTCTACTTTCTCTCTCTAAAACTATGTAAAAGGAAGCTCTCCCATGTTTGGGAATTATTTGGAATAAATAACCTACAAAATTACAAGAGTTGTAGCCGTGCAAGACTCTAGCTGGAAAACTAGAAAATTATAAAATTCAACCTCCGGACCGGTCCACCCTGATATTTCGATTCGGTCCAGTGTATACCAGATCGGTCCGTTTTCTTTTTATATCGATCAGTCCGTTTCACAAAGGTTAGACTGTAAGTTTCAAGGGTCCAGACCGATTATTTTTTATGGAATCCGAATCTGTCCGCTTCACCAAACTTAGACAGTGGACTTTAAGAGGGAGGGATCGGTTCGTTTCTGATGTAATCCAGATCGGTCCGAGTCTTAGGATCATTTTCTCTTCATTTTCTCATCAGTTTCTCACGATTATCTCTCATCTTTCAAGGCACGTAACGTTTGATTCGGGACTCGAATTTGGATGCCGTTTCTTCCTACGTGCTTATAGACTCGAGATATTTAACTTTCATTTTGGGTCCTCATCCGAATTCTAGCTACAAATTACTCTTTTACCCTTTTAACTTTTCTTATTTTCTTCTTTTCTTTTCTTCCGGTTTCTTTCTTTCTCTCATTCATTAAATACCTACAAAATTTATGAAAAATAAACAAAACTCGAGGTATTTATTAGAAGATGTTAGTGTCACAGATATGAGATAAATCAATGCATTTTATATCGCTTTAGGTGATAAAAGCCTCTAAATTAATGGGATAAATCAGAACAATTTATGCCTAATCAACCACACTAACTTAGAACTTTGATCATCCCGAGCAATGTAAAAGAATCAAATGCACGGTCAAACACTAACTAGGGATAGAATAGATCTTTCGCGGGCAAACGATAGCATTTAGCATATGCAACAAGCCTTTAAACCCCTAGGTTACCCTAGTAGGACGAATTGTGTCTCGTGAGGGTTCGCAGTGAATATACCCACAAAATTCATTTTCGACACAAGAAAATTCTAAATATCTAAAAATTGGACTATTTAAACTCCCTGAAAAAATAGTCACCTTAAAATCATATTCACAAGTCTCAAACCATAGTGTGTGTATGCGAAGCCGAAAATCAAACCCCAAATTTCCACCGATTGATCATTACAATACTTTTCGAAAATTCGTTTTGATTTCAAAATCTCACGAATACACTCAAAAACTAATCACTCGAAATGTGGCTATGTTCTCTCGATATGTGTGATATATAAGAGTAAATGTAATGGACACGAACTCACGTACACAACTTTGAAAAACAGAATATTATTACGGTTATTGGGAAACGGAAAACATCATCTCTTAGTCACACCATTTTAATCTCTTTTATTATCTTTTCGTGTCATAGCTCTCAACGCTGTAATTAATTTCGCAATTCGGACTCGGTTAGGATTTTATCGGGTTGTAGGGTGTATTGGGTAAAATGGGCTTGATTGGGAAATTCGAAATTGGAAACTATTCTTAGTATGTCCATTTGTGCTTTTTCGGGCTTTTGCTCATTTTCTCTTCTTTTTCTAATTTTTTATTTTATTTTTTACACTTTTTTTTTCTTGCTATTTTTGCTAAGCAAACTTCTATTTTTCTTGCCCCTTTTTATTCATTTTCCGGACTTTATTTCTGAGTTTTCACTTTTCACAATTCTAGGCCAATTGGGTTTTTCGAGTTATCAAACGAAAGGTAAACATTTACTAGGCTCAATTGGGGTTGAAAAAGGGATGAAATTTTCATTACTTTTTCTGGTCAGTATTTTTGGGTGTCATACGAGGTCCTACTTCATTGCCCAAATTTCTAAATGCTTTACCATATGCGTCTCGAGATTAATTTAAGTTTAGAGATATATTTAGTGTGCTTTTCGAGACAACATCGCACATGTTTTCGATATCCGTTCAAAGCAAAGGTATTGAGATTCTCAATGACTTTTTATAAACACTGAATTGAACTTTGGGTTAACCATTAACTCGAATTCATTTAAAAACTCGCAAAAACTGATAGGCTCGAATTCTCACCGGGTTGGTTAATCTCCACACTTATTCGTTAAGTCGTCAATTTCCGCTCAATTTCCATCTTTGGTCAATTTCGGATTTGTGGATTTTATTTTTTTACAAATTGAGACAAAAAATTTGTGACATTTTTAAGCTTTTAAATTCCAATTTTCATTTATTTTGAAGAAAGATATTTTTGGCTTTTTCAAAAATTTACAATTTTTCTGGAAATTTTTTAATTTTTCTAAATTTTTTTTTGGCATTTTAAATTTTCTTTTGGGCATTTGAGACATTTTTGGGCATTTTTTTTGGAAGTTTTGGAAATACGCACTTGTCACCCCCCTCCCAACTTAGACTTTTGCATTGTCCTCAATCAAAATGACTAAAATCTAAATAAGAAGAAATAATAAGTGCAAAAATAAAACGAACAAATAATAAAATGCAATAAAGCACTATATGACACCAACACATAACTCAAAAAATATAATAAAAAATCATCACATATGTGTCGGGGGTACGACAACCTCTCATCTCTCCACAAAATCACCCGACCCCTTGTACGGGGTTTGTTTCTCTCTTCGTTTCCCTTATCTTCCTGGCATAAGTAAATAGTCAAAACAAGTTAGGCTCAGTCCCATAAATAAGGAAGAGACCCTGGGTCTCGGGATGACTAACTTGGAAGGGATCCTCATGGTGCCTAATTGAATCTTCGCCTACGTGCACCGACTTGGAGGGGACATCTTGATTTATTATAGTTTCAGGAGTGCTTGGGTCGGGCTCTAAATCGTACGTTACTTGAGTCTTTTCCTCAATTTCATTAGAGGACTCAAGTGGTATGGGTGGATGGTCACAAAGAAGGAATTCATCTATTTTATCTTTCCAATCGCTCTTTCCGAAGTGATTAAAAGAGTCCAATATTGGTTGGACTTCGACATTTAGATTCTCATCCATCGGTCCGAATTCTTTCTCAAAGTCCTCTAGACTCATATCTCTTAACTCTCTCTCATGATTAATTTCCACATCCTCTCTCTTATTCTCCTCTAACCGCCCTCCTCCGTTCGTCCCTACGTTCTCACTCTTGCTCTCAATCACGGTCACTAAGCACATCTCCCTCACTTTTTTCTTAACGTCAGAATGTTCGCTCTCACATGGTATAATAAGGCATACCCCTAAAGACTCTTGAATGTGATCCTATAACTTCCGTAAGATCCGTCTCTCTCGACTCACCCTCATCACCCTCAAACTTCATGGGTCATGTTCCTAAATGTTAGTCGCATTTGCCCATTTTGAGTATTAATAAGTGCATTAGTCATGGCTAGGAATGGGCGGCCAAGGATGACGGGAACATGATTGTTCGGGAGAATGGATGGCTCTTCATCCCGAATGACAAAATCTATAAGGAAGTAGAAAGTGTCAATTTGGAGGATCACATCTTTGACGATCCCCTGAGGCATCTTCACAGGGCCATTCACGAGTTGGAGAGTCATATTCGTGGTCTTAAGGGGCCCAAGTATAGTTGCTTATAGATGGAATAGGGGAGGATGTTAACACTAGCCCCTAAATCTATTAGCGCCCTTTTAATTTGGTTCTTACCCATGACGCACGAAATGGTGGGTGCATCCAGATCTTTTTTCCTTAATGGAAGGTCACTCATCAATACCGAACTGACGTTCTGTGTCAAAAACACATTTTCCTTTACTTGAGCCTATGTTTCACCGTGAGTAAGCCCTTAACAAACTTAGCGTACGCGGGAATTTGCTTGATGGTATCTACAAAAGGTAAATTGATCTTTACTTGTTTAATAACATCCAAAACATCATCGTGGGAGATCCCTTTTTGAGACGGAGCTAATCCTTGAGGGAACGGCACAGCTGTGGGTGGTTTCACTATAATCTTGGGCTCACTAGTGTCGTCCTCATCGTCACTCTTATTTAAGTAGGAATCTTCAGCCTCTTACGTGTCAGTCAAAACATCCTTATCGTTGAGTACATTGCGTGGGGGAGGTGATAAATCAACAACTCTCTCACTACGTAGAGTGGTAATTACTCTACGTTGCTTTGGATGGTCGTGGGGTGCAGTGCTAACACTAGATTGACCTTGGGACAGACTTTTGGCCTTGGGCAGAAAACTTACCCTTTTTTTAAATACTCTTGGATGCTTGTAACTTAGATATGTTTGCATTGATGTCGACAAACATGCGATCATACTTAGCATTGGTTGCATTTTGGGACTGGATGAATTGGTTTATAGTATCCTCGAGGTTTCTCCGCGATGGTGTGATGTACGGTCCGAGAGGTGGTGCGTGCATATGTCCTTACATATGTGGTGTTTGTTGAAAGTGTGGGGATAGGGGAGGGCCAACGTGTGAATTAGGATTCAACGCAACATGTTGTTACCCGTAGCTAAAACCGGGATGGTTTTTCCATGAAGGGTTGTAAGAATTTTTGTACGGGGCACCAAAATTACCCTTAAATCCTCCTATACCATTTACTTGATCTTGAAACATAATCTTGTAGGTGGGAACCGTCAGACATTCCTCTGTTGAATGTCCCACCTCACAAATAGCACACACCTTTTTAATGGGTGTGTGGATGGAGCCGATTACTTCTTTTACCCGTGCATCGAGTAATTCTCTCATGCCCTTCTCAATTTGATCGATTCGATGGTCTATCAAGGTATGTTTGTCTAAATGCTATAGATCGAGCACCGATGGAGTGGTTGACGCTTAACAAGGTCGGTTTTGGGCACTAGGTACGGATGTGTCCAATGCTTGAGTACTCTTGGCGACATACGTCAGGTGGATCTCAGCATCATTAGCATCTAGATCATAAAGGGTCCATAACACATTTTTTTGACGAGCTTTTGGAGTTTATATTCAGCCCATGATGGAAGAAATAGATGATTTGTTGTTTATTAAGACCATGGTAAGGGCATGAAGTGACTAACTCGTTAAAACTCTCATAACATCGATCGAACGACTCATTTTGTAGTTGTCGAAAAGTTTAAATTTGAGCCTTAATGACATTCGTTCGATGCGGAGGGAAGAACTTTTTGAGAAATTTGGATTGAAACTCATTCCAAGACGTATTCGAGTTTGGAG
This sequence comes from Sambucus nigra, assembly GCA_949130495.1. Classification (NCBI taxonomy): domain Eukaryota; kingdom Viridiplantae; phylum Streptophyta; class Magnoliopsida; order Dipsacales; family Adoxaceae; genus Sambucus; species Sambucus nigra. Next base: position 172,269,785 of record OX422212.1, on the reverse strand, counting down.
ATATAGACCATAGCCAAGTCTTAGCTTTATCCTTTAGAGTGAACGGAAAAATCTTGAGGCGGATCATATCTTTTGTGCATGTTTGATAGCTAAAGGTCTCGCACGCCTACTCGAACTCACGAACGTGGAGATATGGTTTCTCCGACTCCATTCCATGATAATTAGGAAGTATTTGGATCATCCCATTCCTAAAGTGAAATTGCCTTGCATTGTATGGGAGTAGAATGCATCCCAGAGTGACTGATCGCTCGGGATATAAGAATTCTCTCAAAGGGAGATACGGTGTCTCTCCTTCACCCGTACCATAACTAGCTTGATCATACATGTCTCTCTTTTCAAGTGACTCATTATCCTCACTCAGTGTGCTTAGACTGTAACCTGAAGTGTAACCTGATGGGTAATTCGAAGGATCACTCGAAGTGTAACTTGTTATGGAGTTTCGCGGTATCGGAGGTGGAACCCTAAATTAAGGAACGTTAGGAGTGTGTGGGCTATCAGGATCGTACACAACTAACAAATTCTCATAAATGCGATTTGGAGTTAATTGAGGAGATTGTTTCGAATTTTGCATTAACGGGCTTCTAAGAGATGTTGTATCTTTTTGGATTTTTTTAGATTTTTTGATTTTTTTTTTGGATTTTAATAATTTTTTGCTCAAAGTTTTAGATTAACTAAATCTAACCTATAGTCTACCTAAGTCCTCGGCAACTGCGCCAAAAACTTGAAACTTGATATCTAACCTTTGTGAAGTGGACCAATCCGATATAAAAAGAAAATGAACCGATCCGGTATACACCGGACTGAACTGAAATATCACGTCGGACCAGTCCGGAGGTTGGATTTTTTAATTATTCAGTTTTCCAGCTAGAGTCTTGCATGGATAAAGCACTTGTAATTTCGTAGGTTATTTTTTCAAAACGATTCCCAAAACACGGGAGATATTATTTTTAGATAGTTTTAAAGGGAGAAAGTAGAGAAAAACCCTAGAAGCTCACAAATTACAGTTATTAATTCTCAATTACAATTTTTGTAGTAAATTTGATTTCTTTCTCTTCTCTATTGTTTCATTTCGATAATTCTTGCAAGATTAGTTTATTCCTAGTAGATATTACATCTTTATTTTTCTTTAGAAGTAATTTCATTAGGAGTTCAGTTGCATGAACAGTAGAAACCCTAGTTTATGTTAATTGCACCATGCTAGGCTAGACCTTTAGGGGTTAGGATGCGTGAAACCAACCCGATGTGTCTTGCATGTGTGTAAAATTAGTTCTCTGGATTAAGTAAATGATCGAATCATGTTGTGTGGTAGTCACAACCGTCGTAGGTCGTTTTACCTCGTTTTCCCTAGGTAACCGGGGTGTTTAAGAGTGCGATGCACGTGTTAGCTATTTCGACGCCGCTTTATTCTTACTCTTGATTTGGTATGATGCGGGATAGTACCCTCATACATGTAATGATTGATATTAATAAATACTGGATTAAATCAATTATTTAATTCATAACTAGTTTTATTTTCGATAAATTACTAGGGTTTGGGGGATTGCATTCTAACCTATTTTTCTCATTCATACTTAGTAAATCATAATTAGCTTAATCTTACACTTTTAGTTTCATAAATAGTTTAAATAACTTGCATTTAGTTGATAGAAATTTTACCACTTCGATCATTTTTTTCGTTTCTTTTTAAAGTCGTGTTGGGGTTGACCGTCTTACCGTTCGTCGTCACGAGTATTCGTCCTATTTCCCTGTGGATTCGACCTCGTCTTACCGAGTTTATTACTTACGCGATAGGTTTGCACTTGAGCCTATATAAGCATGCACTTTAGACACTTTTTAAGTTGCATCAGTACTCTTAGAAGAGGCTAACTAGATATTTGAATCACTCTTAAAGATGAACGTAAATAGATGTAACGGGGTTTGAATCAATGATTCTCTTAATTTTCCTAGGTTACGGTACATCACGGATAACGAAACATGTAACAATTTTAGATGCTAAGTGGTTCCATTGATGTTTATTCCTAATCCATCAGTGCTTTCAAATTTTAATAGGTCATAAGGGTATGATGTTGAATAATCATTCTAAGATACCCGGTATATATTCATATGAAAAAGTTTTAAAATTAAATTGGCCACTTATTCAATTATCTGTTAAAAGGTCTTACATACGTTGCAAGTAATTGAACTATATCGAAAAATGGAGCCGGCTAATCTAAAGTTTATCATAACGTAATAGGAATACATGTTGTCGAACGTAGCGTATCAGATGTGGTTATGGGATCCGTGTGCTTAAATCATAAGGTTGCAGTAAATGTCTATAGATTTGTTTTCTGTAAATGAGTAATTATTTCTGATAATTCACAGTAACTTAATGAGAACCGGAATAGGTAATATAAGACTAAGGACTTGTATATATTGCAAAACTCTGGTTAATTAAAGTAAACAACTACTATTTTATGTGGAGCTTAAGTCGTCTTGATAAGTCATGCCAAAGTCATTAGCATAGCTTGCTAACATTCAAATGGTTTCTTCATATTTCTTCTCGCGTAAAGGATAAGGAAACTTATTATTTTATCAATTACCTGTCAGGAGGAAAAGTCATATTGTCTAATTGCAAGATTGTCTAGTTCCATATGAGGGTTCCTTTAGGAAAACATGGTTTTATAAGGGAGATGCATCTGGGATATCCAAGTCATGTAGGGGTATTATATATTACCACTAGGTTCGTTGTTTAGGATAAGAATTATCTTTTATACGGAGCCCATAGTGTTTCTAGTGATAAGATTTTCAATAACATTCTAAGTCATGATAAACTTGGGACATAACTCAATGATGGTTACAAGGCAGGTCGTATTGATTAAATAATCAGAAATCGTAACCAAGTTCATGTAATATTCAGGAAAATTATAATCATGGGATATGATCCAGTAAATAATAACATTGCGTTCTAAAGAGTAGAACGATTAATCATATTATTTCTAATGCCTTCAACTTTATTCTAAAGAACTCCCAATATCCCTTAGTAATCTTGTTGTCTAGTTTCTTATCTACTCCTGAACAGGTACCATTCTAACATAAGTAATTCTTCTCGTAATCTAATGGGAATAATATGCAGTATAACAAGAGTACAATGCGAAAGTTGATAATAAAAGTTCAATAAGGAAGTGAAATAACTATCAAGAATGAATGTTTTTAGAATTCTAAATGAAGTAAATCATTTTCAACGGGAGTATCAATTGAATAATGTAGATAAAAGAACAGTGTTGTACGTACAGACTTATGGAGTGTAGTATATACAATCTCATCCTAAGATAATTTTCTTAGTATATTTTTAAATCCTCAATCACATCATTGATAATCCCAAAATTCTTAATAACTCATCTGATACCGTACAATCTAATCACATATCCCCAAATCGCAGTTCAAGAACTTCTTCTCATAATCCCTAAATACATAGTGTATGAATATTAATTATTTTTTCTATCTTCCAAATCCTTTTCTTACCTAAAATCCTGGTATATCACATGTAATATCGAGATCGATTTCATTACTCAAGGCTAAACATCTTATTCTCACTATCCTTATGGTTTAAATCACTCACTTGATACTAATGCTCAACTTACGTCCCACATAGGCTACTCAACCTGGTTGAGCTCTGATACCAAATTATCACATCCCAGTTTTGCTGAGGGTGAAGGTTAACCTGATAATTACTAAATCATAAATAAATCTGAATACAGAAATAACTGAGGCATTTATTGATTCTCAAATGTGTTACAGCGAAAATCTAGGAAGAATACAAAAGTATTTCTCCTACTAATTAGGCTCCTGTTCTTCTAATATGACCTTTCTTTGTCTCTATGTATCAGCTGATCTCTGAACTATTCATTATGGTTTATAGGTACCTGTGTAAAATAACTGAAAAAAGGAATAAGAAAAACTTTGCCCAATTCTAGTTCTATAATAATGTAAATATGGAAATATGTTTAAATAGCATATCTGGGTTTGAAATGATCGAAATGTAAAATAGTTTTTGGCAATCTGTAACAAAATGAAATATCAACATAACTAAAAAGGGTATATTGAAGTCTGCAATATATGAAATAATTGTATGGCGATTATAACCGGATATGGTGTTTATTGAGTTATCAATAAGGTTCGGATTATAATACAATAACCCATAAGTTATCGTCTATATGGGCCGCAAATGCGTAAACATACCATTATAATATCGCTCAAGGCATAAAATGCACTTGAACAGGTAATCCCAAACAATTAGAGAATAACCAAAAGCTTGGCACACTTAGCTAGAGCGACACTTATACGTACAGAAAATATAACAACAAGGCAGTCAACATTTGAGTCCTTCAGGCCATTTAGCGTTATCGGGGGTCTACCGGGTCTAATGCCTGGATCATAAGGTATGCTACTAAAGGTTTCACTGATAATGGTTATAAAATAACAGGCTATCCTGCAAATTAGACGATTGAAAGAAAAGTTTAATAACATGCAGGGTATAATTTAATACGGTAAAATAGTTTAAATCATTGTTCAACGGGATACGGTAGTGTACTGCAATCCAGATAATTATTGAAATCAAATACGTTGTCAGGATTTGGGTTGGCTTTAGTTTAATCAGATAATAGATTGAATAAATATCCACGGTACAATTGAATTATCAAAAGAGTTCATAAATTGGAATACGAGTTCAAAGCTATCACATAGCGATATAAAAAATAGTAATGTCAAATACGAGCTTTTCATTGTTATTCACAGATCTTTCATTGTTGCTTTCCAGTTTTCGCAGTTATTGGCTCGAGGGTTTAAATGAGAGTGGTTATATAGGTGTTTGGGAAGAATATTTTAGGTTTATAATATCTGACATCATTCGGTAAATACAAATGAAGCTTATGCTTTGACAAGCATAAATATATGAATTTCGTATATAATTCTAAATTATGCTGTTTAGTTCGTTTGATACAATGATTAATATTTGAAATTTAGAAGAAAAAAAACGTTCATATGGCAATTATATATTTGAATAATATAATTTTTGGGAAAAATATTCTTTATGTGGAATCAAAGGATTTGGTTTGTTGGAATAAGCAATAATTTTATATTTTATTAAAAGATGAAATGGGTCAAATATACGGTTTGACTATTTTAACAAAATTCATAATTTTATACGAACGTAAAGATCTATTTCAGAATACTATACCGATATGTGATTCCAAAAATATTAATTTCCAAAGTTGGTCCGAGTAATTGTTTAATTAAAATATTAGTTCTAATCCGATATCGTGTTGGTGTTTACTATTATCCGTCTGTTATATTTTATATTATCCGAGTGTCAGCATTCGGTACGAGTAGTAAAAAATTAATATTAGCGTTACAATAAAATAAAAATAAAAATAAAGTCGAATGCTACCTTCCTTATTTGGACAATAAACCAGTGGTCACACCACATCCAATATTAGTCAACACAACACAACAATTTGTCCAACGCCTACATAATCATATTTTTTTAATAAAAATGACTCGTAATAGCGTCTCAGGTTATAACGACATAACTCTGAGTCGCCTGGTGTCGTAACTCATTTAAATATATTTTTAAAAGAAAAGTGACACTTTTATTAGAAAAATGACGACAAGTCCAAATATATTCAGAAAAAAATGTACATTACTCGTACGTGTCGGAATTTCGTGTTTACGACCATTTTTATATGTAATCGAGTATAAATGATAAATAGGTATTGTTAGGATACAAATTAGCTAATATCAAATTGAGATTACACTACCTAAACATTCAAACCAAAACGAGATGGAATTTGAACAAAGAAAACAATAATAAACCAATAATCATGGATCTAGAATTCCATATATGTGTGTGTATACATAATCGAATTTAGCAACAAGAATCCACAAAAAATCGAACCCAAAAATGGGTGTGTTTTTGCCGACCACCACCATGGAAAATGGGTTTGTTGTTGTCAACCACCACCATGGAAAGGGTGGGGTCGGAGCTTCAAACCATTCACACACACGTATACATATGAAATTTAGTAAAAAATGCAACAATCCAATCCCAAAATGGGTTTTATGGCTGTCGGTCACTACCATGGAAATGGGTAGTGGTCGGATCTCTGAATCGCACACACACCGGCACGATTATACATACACTTCCATACATTCATCTACGCATACATGGTAGCAAACAAAAAAACGAAAATAGAAGAAGAAGAAGAAGAAGAAGAAGAAGAAGAAGAAGAGGTCGGCGACGTGGTCAGGGGAGGAGGATATCAATGGGGGAGAGGGAGAGGGAGAGGGTAAGGGGTTTTTATTTTCAGATCAGAGGTTTGGTAGAGAGAGGGAGAGAGAGAGAGAGAGAGAGAGAGAGAGAGAGAGAGACTAAATCATGGTAATGAAAACCAAATGGGGTGGGTTCCATTTATACTATTTAGTTTAGGTACAGTCAGCATAGGATAATTTGCAATTGAGTGTATTTAGTACTCGCATATAATTTTTAGTGGGTATTAATTTTTATAATTTTTGAAATTCCATCCAACTATAAATTAGTATCGGTCCACATAAGAGATATTTCTGTATTTTTTTGCATTGAAAGTACTTTTGAATTACGCTAACTTATACGTGCTTTAATTTGAGTAATAATTAAAAATAATATGTTTAAAACTCGTTCTATTATCTGTTTTATATGTAAAATATTATATTTCAAGCAACATAATAAACGTGTCAACCCTATTTTCATGTTACAAACAATACAAACAAGTCGCAAGCGTCACAAAAAGAATTAATGGTTCGTAAAAGGTCATTTTGACCCATAAATAATTCAACTTAATTTAGAATAAAAAAATTACTTTGGTGCTGAACATTTGAATTTTTAATAAAAAAAGTATTTTGAATAACAATTTTTTGATGAATCAACTAAAAAAATTCTTATTATATATGGAGGGCCCCAATTCACGAATTTGTCTCTAGCCTCTAAAATCTCGAGACTGGCCCGAGGACTACTATCATGTAAATGTTATTATTTTACACATTATAGATAGATATAGTTTTTTCGCTTTATTCTCATCTATAAAGATTTATTAGGGTTCACTCCTATGTGTATTTAAAATTGTAAAAGATTTATTAGATATTTGTTCAAGCATCTTAACGTGTGAACGACAAGTTAGCGAAATTTGAGTGTCATGATTTGTTAACCTTCAATCAGGTCTAGTCCCAAAATATTTTTAAATTTTGAACATGAAATAAAACAAATAAATGGCTAGTATTGATTCGTATATAATATTGCACTATACTACCCGCGAACTTATCCATTTTAGTCCCTCGGGAACTTTAACGCCTATAATTATGCTCGTTAATCAGACAACCTCCGTTTTATGTGTTAAAATATTATTTGAGGTATAATTGAGCTTTCATAGCTATTAAAGTGCTTAGTATGCAGTTTAAGCATGTTCCGATAAAGTTCTGTCGCAATTCGCACGTTCAGGGGCAAAATAGTAATTTCACACTTCGAGATTTTTGTCCAAAGTCTTCACGGAAGTTGTAGCTCTTAGGCCAAGCTTTGTGTGTCCGCGAACAATGCTCGAATCGGAGTCCTAACGAAGGAAACATGGACCTTTAATCTGGGAAGAAATATAAGATTTTATTTAATTATTATTTTATTCATTTAGTAACAATCTATTTAATTCCATCTATGTCCTATTCTCTTTCATTTTACACCAAGTTTCCATGGGCGGTTTTTCTTCGGCGCGGGTTTGTGCTCGGGTTTTGATTTCATCCGAAATTGGAGCCTTTCGTCCAAAATTGGAGCTTGGGTCGCGTGTGGAACTAGTTGTGGGTCAGTTGGCTCGAGTTTTTGGAGTACCCACTTTAACATTTCCATTACTTTGGCCATTTTTTATGGAGTTGGGTTGTTGGCATTTTTGGAGATTGAGGTTTTGTTTATGGGCACACACCAATGTTGTTGGTCCGCCATAATAACTGCTTATCTCGGGCTGTCATCAATGGAGGTATGGTGGTCTCGATAATACCCATTTGGGTCTTTTGGCATTTGGTGGACCGTTGTGTGCGCAGCAAAGAGATTGGTGGGTTGTCCCAATAGGAGCGGTTAATCGGCCCAGCCGTCGCAATCGATCGGGAAGTAGTTTTTTGCCTTGCGTTTCATCCAGTTTGCTCCTCCCTTTATGCGCGATCGACGTGTGTTCTGCTATTTTTGCCAAGATTTTTGCTGTAGCCCTCTTTTTCCTTTTTTAATCTTCTTTTTCTATTTTCTTTGTATTCTTTAATTACAACTTAACCCCTTTTTCATTTGTTTTTCCTTTTTCTTTGTTTCTTTTTTCCAAATTACTACAAATAGCCCCTTTTGGTTATTTGCATAGAGAGAATTAGTTTTAGATAGAATTGTGTTTATTTTCTCTTTGGGAGCTAGGGTTTGGAGAGTTTTGTGGGTATGCCATTTTCTCCCTCCTAGGGTTTATCCGTATAGTGGGTTTACCCGTTGCGGCTGCGTAAGAACACCAGACATCATCTTTTTCATCAATCCAAGTTCCATTGTTTGTATTTCTTATTTTATTTACATGCTTTATTTACGTGCTTTGTAGTGTAGATTTACCGCTTTCTTTAAATACGCGTTTTTACCATGCTTTCTGGCTAATTTAGTTTAGGTTGAGTTTGATTGAACTCACCTAGGGTTGAATGGTTACTTTGCTTTGGTGATGGAGTTTACGAGTTTATTTCGAGTGGGTTGTCCTAGTTATTACGCCTATGAGAATTAACGGGGTATATCATGTATGCTCCATATTTACGACCTTGTGTGCGTAATTTACGAGATTTTTATTAACACCAAAATCTTATTAGACTTTTATGCAAATTTTGGGGTGTGACAACTCTGGGTTTAATTAACTGTCGAAACGAGACGCAATCTTAATAACTCGTGAGCCCATGTAATCATTTATACCAATTAACTCGGGGTGAGGGATATTCGATGAAACCTATAGTTTTTATTCCTTTGTTAACGTAGTTTAATTTACACTCCACTAGTCTAATATTTTCCTTTTGTTTTCTTTCCTATTTTTAGAAATTATCTTTTAAAGTTTTATTTAGAAGTATCAAACCTTATAAATTCTAGCAACTCATCTCTGTGGATTTTCGATACCGAACTTGGCCGCTATACTCCCTTTTTGAGTGTAATAATTAGTTTAGGTTTTTTATAGAGTTGGTGAGCCGAATAAAATAAAACAATCGGCGCGTTGGTGACTCTCGCGCCGCGGCGAAACCCATCCTACCACATGATGTCGTTGTCAGGGATGAGTTTGTTTTAGAATTTATTTGATTTATTATTTCGTAGTATTTTTTTCTATTTGTATTTTTCACTTACCTTTTTGCAGGACTTTTACATTGGAGTGCTAAGAAACGCTTGAATTTCTCGACCGCACATCACTTTGTGAAATTCTCCACTTCAAGCCATCTTTGGGGTAAGCATGTCTTATTCCAATCCTTTCGGTAAACATTATGAGAATTCTCAAAATCTTCATAAACCTATGACTTTTGGTCAATACTTAAAGTCCCGAAAAATTGCAAATTCAAAAATGTCTTTGGGTGAGTATAACGAAAGTCGAGCTTTCGAGTTCGTGTATTTTGAGGATGATTGTAACGATTTTGGGCCTTTAATTCCTTATAATAAGAATGTTGAATCTAAAAGCTATAGATTTCGAAATTCTTATAATAATGATTTTGACTATAGTTTCGATGGTAATTTTCAAAGTTCTCATTTTCAAGATCCGCGCCCCGGCCTATGACTTTCAGTGAGGGTTTGTGCATGCTTGCAAATGAGAAAAATGAAACTAATTATCGAGAAGAAAATCGTTCATGGGAGCATGAATTAGATTCATTATTTGAATTCGACGATGATTTTTCTTCCAAGACTTTTGAAGTGGAGGAATGTTTTGAACCAAATGAGGACTTTGTGCCTACTTTGGAACAAACCATTCTTCACTTGGCCCATGGCCTAATTAAGAAAGAAAATGAGGATGAAAAGGACATAGTATCCATTTGCAATGAAATGATTTCTTCTTTGGTCCCCAAAGAAGAATATTTCATTGAAAATGATCTTATTTCCTTCGAAACTCAATCATCAAGCGATGGTGACTCATCTCTTGAGTTTGAATTTCTTTCCTCGCCCTTTTCACTCTCCATTATCGAACCAATACTAGTACCCGATGAATCGGTTTCAAATTTTAAAGTGTTAAACCTATTCACCGATGAGGAGTACTTGCTCGAGTCGCCTTCTATGATCGCATATTTGCCTCCATATGCGCCCCCTCCTATTCTAATTTCAAAATACTTAGGAGAAAATTCAGTTTTTTTTGGAACCCATGTGTTTTTGTCACCCGTCTTATCCAAATCCCCCATCGTCCCCCAAAAACTTTTAATTGGCGATGGTTCATTTCTTCTTCCTTACACATGCCCCTTCTGTTGTTCAAACGGAATTCTTATTTTTCGAGAGGCATGTTCACTTTGGAGGGTCCACCGTTGATCTTTCAAAGTCAAATCCCTTTTTGGGTGGATCCTCAACTATTTAGACTTCTACTGTATAGTTAGTGAGAAGCCTAAATAGTAGGTTGTATATAATTGGCTTGTTATTCTTTCTTTCTTTTTATGTTTTCTTTTCTGTTTAATTTAATCTAGTGTAATTAGTTAACTTTTAGTTATTTGATCTTGATATTATTAGTACTAACTTGTTTTGCAGATTCATTTGGACTCGTGCTTATGGAGATCGCTCCAATTTTGGGTAACATCGTTATTTTCCCCTCTTTATGTTGTATTCTTAATGCGTATTGAGGACAATACAACATTTAAGTTAGGGGGTGTGGGATATTCTATCCATTTCTTTGTTTTGTCCATTGATTTTATCACATGTTAGTTACTAAGTATGCTTTCTTAGAAAATTTTAAAAATTTTCAAAAAGATTTTTTTTCTTTTTTCTCCTTTGTTGGGCATTTTGCCTTTGATTCCGATGATAAATTTCAATAATTGCCCGATCCGATAGACAACTCAATAATGCATTTTCTCGATTTTAGAAGTTATTAGACTCTAGTCCTCAAATCATTGAAATTATGAATAACTTCATGAATTAAACTTTGATCCCATGAGCACATGCACTTTTCTTACTTTATTGATTTGGTTTAAGATTTTTATAACTCGGTAATCTTTTGTTGCATTGTATATACTTACACCGAGTGAGCTCTAGGCTTTTCTTCGTTTGTGAGTGTTTATACACTATTCTTTCCTCTTTGAAAATGTTAAATTCATCAGTAATATCTATATTCTTTCATTGATCGTTCATTATTTAAGTTTATATCTTGAAATGTGTTACTTGATCATGATTTTCAAAGTTGTTTTGACTCGAGAATGGAGTAAACTTTAGGAAATGATCATAGGCCATCTTTGTTGTATTACCCATATTAGCCTTGACCTCACCTTAAATGTTTCCCCTCGCCAACCCCTTTGATCCTAAATATTAGCCTTTCGTTTCAATACCCAAAATCCCATAACCAACTCCAAATTGGAGTTAAAATCATACATATTACCTTTTGTACCTTTGTTTGTAATGTTACTTGGGATTGAATGATGTTATTGTCTTTTGGTTGCAATTTAGGAATGTGAGAGTGTAAAAAGAAAAGAAAAAGAAAAGAAAAGAAAACACGATAAAAAATAAGAAAAGAAAAGAAAGAGGAAGTTTGTATATGTTGTGTATAGTGCTCAGTAAACTTTGATTACTCTCCCCATTGTTATATTCAATGCCTTTTATGGATTGTATTTTCCAATTTTTGATATTTCCCGCATTCTTCCCATTATTCTAAGTTTTCATTCCGAACACTTTGAATCTGTATATACATATCCTTTGTTTCGTACCCTAGCCTAGCCTACATTACAACCCTATACAAGTCCTATGTGATCTTAGAGTGAATTTAATTTAAAATTCAAAATAGTTTTAATAATCTGTGAAAATACATTTCGCCTCCTTAAATGTGTCGTATCTTTTATTGAGATTACGGTTTTTCATTTTTATATAGCGTTCTTCATCTGTTACATGTGCGCGGCCTTGTTTCCGTTTACATTAACTCTTTATGCCCGCATGTCCCGTGTGTTACCTCCCTGTTTTGAGTGAATTCATTTGATTAGTGTAATGCCTGTGAGGATTGCATTATATGCTTGATTTAATGTTTATCCGGTTTATTTAAGTTTTTGTCAAATCATACTTTGCATGTGCTCGCTGGCCTCCAACATTTTAAGGTTTCAATTTAACGAAGTTCATTCTATAATGTTAATAATATGGACTTTTGTGTGCATTCATTCACTATGCTAATAATGTGTATGGAATCTTTTTCGTATTGTTGAGCATGTATGTTTTGTTGGTCTAGGCACATACTTTGATTAAACATATGATGTTTATAGGTTTCATCCCTGAAAACCCTCACTAGATGACACTCGTCCACTAGGGTAACCTAGGGGCATAACGGCTTATTGCATAAGCTAAATGCAACCGCTCGCTCGCGAAAGTGGCTTTTATCTTTTTCTCTCTTTTTTATATATCTCTTGTTTTGTGATTTTCTTATAGTTCTTCTTGCTTTGTATTTCATTACTAGGGACTATATGTGTAAGTTATGGGGTGTGATTCGTATCTAAAATTGCACTTTATTACCCTCGAACTTTGCATTTTAGCTCCCTCGGGTACTTTAACGCCTATAATTATGCCCGTTAATCATACAACCTTCGTTTTGTATGCTAAAATGTTATTTAAGGTGTAATTGAGCTTTTATAGGTAATAAAGTGCTTAGTATAAAGTTTGAGCGCATTTTGATAAAATTCCGTCGTGATTCGCACGTTCAGGGGCAAAATAATAATTTCACACTCCGAGATTTTCGTCCAAAGTCCTCACGAAAGTTGTAGCCCTCAGGTCAAGCTTCGCGTGGCCGCAAACAGTGCTCGAATCGGAGTCCTAACGAGGAAACGCGAACCTTTAATCGGGGAAGAAATATAAGTTTTATTTAATTATTATTTTATTCATTTATTAACAATCTATTTAATTCCATCTATGTCCTTTTCTCTTTCATTTTACAGCAAGCTTCCATGGGCAATTTTTCTTTGGCGCGGGTTTGTGTTCGGGTTTTGATTTCATCTGAAATTGGAGCCTTTCGTCCGAAATTAGAGCTTGGGCCGCGTGTGGAACTAGTAGTGGGTCAGTTAGCTCGAGTTTTTGGAGTACCACTTTGACATTTCCATGAATTTGGCCATTTTTTATTTAGTTGGGTTGTTGGAATTTTTGGAGATGGAGGTTTCCGAACCAATAGCTGCTTATCTCGGGTTGTCATCAATGGAGGTATGGTGATCTCGGCAATACCCATTTGGGTTTTTTGGCATTTACCGCTTTCTTTAAATACGTACTTTTACCATGTTTTCTAGTTAATTTAGTTTAGGTTGCATTTTATTGAACTCACCTATGGTTGAATCGTTGCTTTGCTTTGGTGATGGAGTTTATGGGTTTATTTCGAGTGGGTTGTCCTAGTTATTTCGCCTAGGAGATTTAACGGGGTATATCATGTATGCTCCGTATTTACGACCATGCGTGTGTAATTTCTGGGGTATTTGTTGACGCCAAAATCGTATTAGACTTTTATGTGAATTTAGAGGTGTAACAACTTTGGATTTAATTAACTGTCAAAACGAGACGCAGTCTTAATAACTCGTCATCCCATGTAACCATTTATACCAATTAACTCGGGGTGAGGGATATTCGACGCAACCTATAGTTTTTATTCCTTTGTTAACGTAGTTTAATTTACACTCGCCTAGATTAATCTTTTCCTTTTGTTTTCTTTCCATTTTGTTAGAAATTATCTTTTACACTTTTATTTAGAAGTATTAAACCTTATAAATTCTAGCAACTCATCTCTATGGATATTCGATACCCTGACTTTTCCGTTATACTCCCTTTTTTAGTGTAGTCATTAGTTTAGGTTTTTATATAGAGTTGATGAGCCAAATAAAATAAAATGATCGGCGCGTTGGTGACTCTCGCGCCGCCGCGAAACCCAACCTATCAATTAACAATAAATCATAAATATTCTCTTATTTATAAATATCCACGCTAGCGGTACCCTTGCCCCCCCCCCCCCCCCCCCCCGACGGCATATTGTCGAACCTCCGGCGACCCTGGACGGAACTCCTTCTTTTGAGTGTTTTTATGTGGTGAGGGAATTTTTGAGACAAAATAAAAAGGATTGGATTAAATGTGTATTAAAAAAATGTTCGAGGGACTATTTGGTATATATGCCGCAAAAAAATATTAGCATCATCCCAGCTTTCTGGTAGGGAGAATAGAATACGATCAAATAGGTACTCTTACTAGAGATTAAATCCACGATTTGCAAGGAAGTTAAATTGCTCGATCTTCTTATTCTCATACCTATAAATAGGAGCATCCTCTATATGGCGTGCACTAATAAAAGAGCTATATGTGCAGTACAATTGAAAC